>VDFB02220373.1:0-27512 GCA_007258455.2 Sequoia sempervirens
AATGAATCAAATAATGCCATGCTAATTTTATTAATTTAATGTCTGAAAAATTTAATTATATAGTATAATTTCATTTCAATTATAACTAAATGTAATTGACATATTTAAATAGAATCACAATAATGGTGATCTATGAGATATAGTTTATGTGGGATAAATTGACACATTTATATGTGTTAAAATATTATTAAATGACTCACTTTCATAGACATAAAAACACTATAAAACATAATTACAATAAAATGTTTAAAAATTGTATTTAAAATAGTAAATATGTTGTCTTAGGTTAATCATACATAAATCTTCAAGGAATTCATTCTCAAGTCTTCCATGATTAACAATTAGATGGTTCATTGCAAAATTTTGGTACCAAATATGTGCATGATAAAGTATGCTTATATTGAATTGAATTGCCTTGCACTTAGTGGAAATGATTCTCATTTTACACTAGAAAATCTCACACTTGCACACATTCATAGAGGAATAAAATCCATGCCTTTATATTCTAAAAATATCATAGATATATTATGAAAAACATGGAGCTAATAGAGTACTTGTTGTTGAAGATGAGCATTTTAGTGTGACATTTGTTGATATTGTTTTTGCTATTATTTGTAGTCTCCTCAATATTAATTGATCCTCCTATCATTCTTAAGACCTGTTAACAATCATTTTTTAAGTCCTAAGTCATCATAAATTTGACAAATTCTATTGAGTGTCAAATTCCATGTCTTTATATTTTATACACTCAAAATTATTCTAAATCCAAAGAGATTGGCATGTATGTGAATGATGGTCATATGCATTTCTTGTTCAATTACTATATAGCCTTGATACGGGTTATGGACACATAGTTGAATGTTGTATTGGAGCCATTTCTAATGTATTAAGCCACATATGGAGGTGAATAGATTTAGTTTAGATATAGTGAGAGGGAGTAAAGAAAAAGTATTGGAGGAGGAGATTAGGTTATGGTAAATAGATCAATAATTTGAGTAGAAGTGAACAATGGAATTTTATGGAGGATACAATATGGTTCAATCAAAAGCTAGTAGAGATGAAGGAAGGAGGATTTTAATTGACAATCACTATGTGAGTAGGAGGTCATATTATTTTGTTCCTTGGGTGTTTAATGCATGAGAATCCTTGGAAATAAGAAATCATTGTCAACCCAAAATAAATGTTTGTATTTTTTTTTTCATTTCTAGATGTGAAGAAGAAAATTTGTTATATACAATTCACACATTTAAATTAAATGTATTCACATACAATTTAAAAATTTATATATTTTGTCACTTAGAGAGTCAAAAGAATGCACTAGATGTGAGAGAATCTTCAATTCTCCCACAAGTTATAGATTTACATTGCAAGAACATAGATGGAAGAATTTTAAGAGTTAACTTGAAGGAGAATTGAAGTTGAGAAAATGAGGAGAATTGGAGTTGAGTTTGGGGAGGGTTATAAATTCTATGACTCACCTATATAATTCATGTTTTGATCCTTAATACATGTATCCTTATGAATGATGAGATATAATTTTGGAGAGAAGTTTGCATGTCACATTTCCAATTTTTTAGGATATTTGGCTTGTAGTGTTGCTTGTTTCTCTAACCTATTTTTTAGGTTTGAACCTCATTCTTGAACTCATGTAAATGAAATTGAGTGTGAAATTAAAGGAGGTGTTTCATGCCTAAGTTTTCTCTTATTTTCTTTCTTGCTCATAATTTTGAAGTTGCAATTCTTGAATATCTTCTTTTTTAGTAGTGTATTAGAAAGTTAGAAGGGTGTAAAGGTTAGGATGGAAGGAAAGAGATACCTTTGAAGATTTGTTGCAAGTTGAAGGTCTTACAAAGGTTCTATTGTAGTTTGAAAGATTCAAGGTGATGAATTATATTAAAAGTAAATTATCATTCTCAAACACATAGTGCACTCATATTGTATTATTTTGAATGCACTATTGTTTTATTTAAATAGTCTTGAGACATTTTAAGGTGTTTCAATCCAATTAATTATTAGCTTCCCTAGGGGATATGCTACCCAAATATTTCTAACCTAACTTTCTAGGAAATCTTGTTTACAAACAAAAATAATATTTCCTACACCCTACGTGTGCAAAATTAATCTAATCGTAAGGGTTTACGTTCTCAATTATTTTTTGATAAAATAAATCTAGCGAAGTGTCTTGAAAGTACCCAAGTATTAAAAATAACCAACAAAGTGTTTGATAAAAATATAAAGGAAAATTGTTGAACTCACCTTAAAACTTATCTTGGATAAACACTAGTTTGGGTAGTTTTAAAGCTTTGGAGTTTGACCCAAGTGTAGACACTATAGAATTAATTTATCTATCATTTTTAGACCCTTGTGAATCTTAATGAATATTATGGTTAAGTTTTGTTGCAAGGAAAACATTACTATTTATTTGGATCTCCAATCTTGTCTACATTAGATATTAGTTTTAAAGTGTCTCTATTGAATTTGTCTGGCATAAGTTAGATATGTGCATCAAGATTGATATTTCTCAATGTCTTCTAGATAAATGTATTTAAGATATCTATGGTATTCTATTAGATTTCTATATAGATGTTGTATACACCTAAAAATGGTATGGAGAAATCTGATTAATTAAATACGACTTATTTAATTAATTAATCCTTAAAATCTTCTACTATTAAATAAATAGGAAATATTTATTTAAATAGTTCATCATAATTCTTCAATCTTGATTTTCATCTTATTCAAATTCATCTACTATTAAATAAATTAAATACTTATTTAAATAGTTCACATTCTAAATTCTCCTATTTCTTCAGTTTTAATTAAATAAACAACTTTATAGTTGGCATTATTTAATTATTACATCATATTCAATCTTAATTAAATAAATAAAGCTTTATACTTTATTGTTTAATTATCATACTTCTTCTATTTAATTTAATAAACAAACTTCTATTGTTTATTTAATTAAATTATTTATCTTCTCTTTTGCTAATTTAAATAAAAGCATAAATCAAATCCCTCTATTCACTCACCAATAAAATTAGATTTTTCAAATCTAATTAATTTAACTGGCATTCACGGGAAAAGCCTCAAGGACAAACCTGCAGGAAATCCTCTCAATCTTCTTCCTCAAATCTTTCCTCTCATCTTGCCTGGTGTTTTCATGGGGAGGAAAAATCCCCATAATCAGCTCCATCTTCTCATCTCTTACCATTAAAATCTCCAGATTGAATCTCAACCTCTGTTGTGTTACCCCTGTGCAAAACTGTTACTGGAAATCTATATATACAACCTTCTGAAGCATGAAAATGATCCCGAGAATTATCATCTTTTATGCAAACTTACTCTGTAGAATTTAGCACTCAAGCATCTTAAGAATTAGTATTGTCATTAGCATCAATTATCATTTAGCATATTAACATAGCATCATAGCATTAGTAGATTTAGAATCACGGTAGCATCATTAGTTTTTACTGTATCTTCCATTTAGCAGGCTTCATGTCAGGATAGTTTACAGTAGCTCCATATCATCTAGGAATCATTAGCAATCATCACATCACAAAATTTAGCATCATTCCATTATCTAAATAGGCATTTTAATAGTCATAGTACTTTATCAAATATGAGAGCCTTTCTGTGACTCATAAATCTTTGGAGATAGGAGACAATGAGATGCTTTCAAGCTTTTCTCTATTTTAAATTAGTTTAACTCATATTTAATATTGATACAATGTTTCATTAAGAGGTGTATTTAATTGTATTTAGTTTACTTTTTCCACACTTACATTCTGGCGCCCACCGTGGGGCTATACGGTTCCATGTTTTAAAGAAATTTTTCTAGAAAGTTTTTGTATAGGTTTTGGTGTAATTTTTTTTAGTGTGATCAAAAGATTCTATAGTGCTTCTGAGACAAACTATAGTGCATCTAAATTTTGTTCTAGTGCTTCCAAAGAAAAGTATAACACTTTGAAGGACTGTTTTAGCGCTTCGATCTTACCTTCCAGCATAGACCGACAGTTCACATCCAACATCTATTTTAGCATGTTTGTAAAATCCTATAGTGCTTCGAGCTATTTCTATAGCGCTTAGGGCTATTTCTATAGTGCTTTTGGATATTTCTATAGCGCTTTTGACCACTGTCATAACTTCTGTGTAATTCATTTTCTGGATCCGACACGTCCGCGGTTAGTAAATTTCATTTCTTTAGTTGGATTAAAAGAATCAATCTAGGATAGGAACTTCTTCAGTTGGTTTAAAAATGAATCAATCCTAGAGGATAGTCACATTTTCATTTGGATTAAAAA
This sequence comes from Sequoia sempervirens, assembly GCA_007258455.2. Lineage (NCBI taxonomy): Eukaryota > Viridiplantae > Streptophyta > Pinopsida > Cupressales > Cupressaceae > Sequoia > Sequoia sempervirens. The sequence goes on from VDFB02220373.1 coordinate 4,305, forward strand.
TTTACCAATCTAGGGTAGTCACCAGACTTTTCAATTTGGGTTTTAAAAATGAACACCATGTCTTTTTGTGAAGCAACATCTTCACTGTGAAGCAACATCTTCACATAGATTAGAAAATTTTTGTTTGGGCTCTAAAATTGAACAAGTGATTTATGTGTTTGTATGTTTGATAGGCGTATGCTCTCCCCTTAACTGGGTCATCCAAAAGGCTAGACTCATCCTTTTCATGCATTCTTCAAGTTTTATTACATCCTTTAGAAGGCCTGCCATAGTGGGAAAAAGCACTCACCCTATGGGAACAACCTAAGTGGGTTCAAACCAAAGCCAGGTTTTTCCACCCCCTATAAAATTTAAAGCAAATCTGGGAAACCCACTTTTTCTGGAAGTGTGCAAGATAACCATCCCTAAAACCTTTGTTCTAAAGGTTGGGAGGTTTCCTGAGGGAGTCTATTATTGCCGCTCCGAACGGAAACCCTTTCTAACAACCTAGTGTAGTATCTAGCTGAGTCAGTAACCAAACATTGTAATATTTGCAGTGCAAGGGGAGGGAAGAATCTGCCCCCAAGACACTCACCATATAATTTCCACAAACCGTTGTCTTAGAGGATCGAGAAATCTAACCTTGAGTACATGCTTGGAAAAGATAAAAATATGGGAACCCTCTAGGGGGTGACATGGCTATGTGAGTTGACACAATTTTAAGATGTGGGCTGTTGAGTATAACAATGACCTTTTGACTATTATGAGTGAGTCTGTTTGAAGTGCTTTATTGTTATCAAACCAGTGAAAATAGGACCATGTGTGGTTCTTTTGAACATACACTATTTGTTTAGATTACAACTCTTAAAAACAACTGTCTTCATTTGAGTGCTGTGTATTCCAAATTCATTAAAATTCAGATAAAAGATCATCCTGAAAAAATATAAAATCTAACAAAAATAAAAACTAAGAATATATGATTAGAGATTGGAAAACCACTAAGTTTGTCAAGAAATTTCTTTCCAAGAGAATTAGAAAACCCAAGACACCACTTAGTTACAAAAAGCTTTTGCAAAGAAGACATTTCTTGTATCAAAATAAGAAGACTTTGCTTCATCATAGAACATTCCTCCATAGGTTTCATGATTTCAATAGGGGTTACATTGACGATTATGTTGTAGAGCCTTTGAATTCACAAGCCTATATTCAAAGAAGCGCTCTTTCACATGAATCTAACCATAGTCAATGTATTCGTCAATCCTCCATTCCACAACCTGCCATATATTACTCCATGAGACCTAATCAATTCTTACGATAGACAAGTCTTTGGAAACCTTAGGTTGACATCCAAAATCAAGGAGTTACCACCTTATGAGCATTTGGCGACCTACAAGTCCCATTCAACAACTAGGCCTTATACCACCTATCATACAACCTAGCCTTATACATCTTGAAAATGATGAAACCAACATTATCAGTAACTTGAGGGCATTTATTTTTGAGGAAAAAAAACACCCAAGATCAGTTTCTTACAACATCCATCATTTTGAACGAAGAAGAAGAAAAGACAAACATAGCAGTAGGAAGACCCATGTTACTACTTCCTGCATGGGAATAGGTAATGAATGACATTACAATAAGGTATTGAAACCATCATACAACATACCTTATGACCATTTGGCGACCTACAACTCCTATTCAACAACTAGGGCTAACCACACCAATATTTCAGCCTGGTAATGTACACATTGAAGGCACTCAAATTGACATTATCAGTAATTTGAGAACATTTATTTTTGAAAAGAACAAAACACCCCATCAATTCCTCACAACATCCATAGTCTTGGACGAAGAAGAAGAGAAAGCAGGCATAACAGCTGAGAGACCCATATTGCCACCCTCTGCTTGGCATTAAATTGATACTATAGCACTTCCATCCTCTGTTTTGGTGCTTTTGAGCAATCTTACAATGCTTTTGTCAACAACAAACCAAAATTTGTCAAAAAATTCTAGTGTCAACACTGTTCTAGCGCTTTTGAGCCATCTTTTAGCGCTTCCACAGTCAAACATAGCACTTCTGGCATTTATTTTGGCGCTTCTGATTAATTTTATAACACTCTGTCATTATCAAACATTACTAGTGTGTCGTTCTTTTAGTGCTTCTGCGCTCTATTTTAGTGCTTCTACACTATTTTACAGTGCTTTTACCAGAAATTCTAGCATGTCTACATTCTATTTTAGCGCATCTTCCCTCTGTATTAGCACTTCCACAAAACAAAAAAAATACAGAATCTTCTAATTTTTTTTTTAAACGTATTCACATCAAAAACATAGGATTTTACCAGTCAGAAAGATTTTACAAATCAGATAGTCTCATAAAATCCTGAAACAAAAGGTTCTTACAAGTTAAATTGTTTAAAAAAAAAAACTAGATCTTGCAAAATACAAAGTGTCCAATTATCAAAACAAAACCTAGATTATTGAGCAAAGTTTCCTCATCAGGATTTTGACATCCTACCATCACGAAACAAAACTCAACAATCAAAATTTTTAACTTAGCCTCGTAAATAGAATACATCATTCTATTAGGCTTCTTTAAAAATCAAATTGACACTTTAACACCACATAGAAGATCTAAGTTTAGTGAAAAAAAACCAAAACTTGTATGCCAATCTTAACAAGGTTACAAAGACAAAAACTCAAAGAGAAGGAAACTAAAAATCTAAACATGACTAAAGAAAACCCTTTTTTCTGATACCAACAACATGAAAACAATGAAATAACACAAGAGGATATACAACACGCCCAAAAAGACCCAAATTTTCATAAATTTATGGAAAAGGTCTTAGAACAAGACATGGAGAAATACCTCTTGATGTTAGCAAAGTTAGGTGCCAAACTTCCAAAATATTTTGACATCAATCGGTTGAAGGAAACACCTAGAACCAATGAAACAAAACCAAACCACACCTAGGATACATATCAAGTGGTCACTTTGACAGCTCAAATGCAAACCCTACAACAATAGATTCAAAACATGGAAACAAGAACCACAAAAAAGTATTTATTAAAGGACATTTTTTCTTACCCTTTTCATCCATGTGTGGATATGATACCCTTCCCAAGGAATTGTGAGTTTCCTAAATATGAAAAATACAATGGAAAATCAGATGCGATTGACCATGTACAAGAATTTAGAACAATGAGCCTCAAGTTTGCACAAGAAGATACATACCTCATGAGATTATTTCCTAGGAGTTTGGGGGCCCATTGTATGGAGTGGTTCTCAAAATTACAACCAGAGATTAGATCCTTCGAAGAATTGGCTAACAAATTCATTTCTCAATTCTCCTTCAACATAACACATGACGTAACAATAAAGGATCCATATAACCTGAAACAGAAAAATGTTGAGACATTCTTATCATTCTTACAACAATGGAGAAAGTTGTTTGCTAGATATCCTCGATCTATACCTGAAGAGGAGAAGATTGAATTATTTATAGACAACTTAAATGATCAGATGAGTTATAGACTCGAATTGCAATGTTCCCCAACATTCGAAAAAGTAATTGAGAATGGGCTCAAAATCGAAGAAGCCCTAGTCAAACGAGGAGTGATTAAGCACTACATTGAAACATCCAACAATGTAAATCACTATGGAAACAACGACAAGCCAAAATTTTGGTAGAAAAATAGAAATACTGGAAGCAATGAACCTACAACTAACAATATAAAACTAGTATTCAATTTGACAGCATCAACTATCAAAACAAATCAAAATAAAAACCAAAACAACAATCAGAGCACTATTCAAAATAATAACACCAACAAAGAAGAATCTCGACCGTCATACCAAAGAAAATCCGATCGACGAAAATTCACCCCATTAGGACAAACATTGGAATCAACAATGAGAGAACTCATTACAAACAAACTTATTGCTTTACCAGAAGCTCAAAATTGGGAGCCAAAGGTAAAACCATCCTGGTGGAATGATGCATACTATTGTAATTTCCATAAGAATAAAGGACACAAAACAAATGACTGTATGCAACTAAAACACCTAATACAAGACTTGATCAAAGCCAAGAAGGTGTTTGTCAAAGGGCATCAGACAAACAATGATCACACTGCATTTACCAATCCATTACCCAACTATGAAAAAGGAGAGTCTTCTTCTAGTGGTAAGGGAAAAAGTATAAACTATGTCTATGACACCACCATTCTTTGCCTTTCCAAGGTAGAGAAAAATGACATTGATAATCAAAGAGATGACACAAACATCAATGATATTGAATCCCTGAACATAATGCCAAGTGCAAACACATTTGATAATCAAATCAATGTCCTAAAAATTAGGGAAACACAAGACCATCCACAGGTCAATATAACAACAAGGGGGCAGTCCAGAGTAATACTGAAAGGAATTTATTCCAAAAACAATACTCCCTCATCACATAAATACAATATCATGGAAAAATTACAAAAGATATCCGTGCAAATATCCATTCTAGAACTTCTCAAAATTTCACCATCACACAAAGAAGTTTTGGAACAAGCTTTGATAGCTACAACGGTCCCTAATAATTTGGATGTTTGTCAATTCCATGGTGGGACATCTCACCACACCTCATTGTCTGTCATTCTCTGAACGGGATGATGTATCTTTCAATCACCCCCACAATGCGGCCTTGCATATAGAAGTTATGATCCATTAACACCGTGTCAAGTGTGTTCTAATAGATGGAGGAGCTAGTTTAAATATTTGTACCTTGAAATTGATTCATGCACTAGGCTATTTTGACAACATCATTGACGCCTGGAGAAAAATAACAATAAAGGCATATGATGAAGAGGAAAGGTCTTCCAAAGGGATTATTATACTTCCAATTCAAGTAGGGACGATTGTCAAAAACATTGTTTGTCAAGTGTTAGACAAGGATCTAACATACAACATACTATTGGGTCGTCCATGGATCCATGAAATGCAAATGGTACATTCAACATACCATCAATGTCTGAAATTTCTAGTAAACGAACAAGAGGTCACCATATCATTTGACAACAACAATCCACAGACTTGCAACATGTTAAAAGCAACTCAAGACACTTTGGTACCTCATAACAGAGAAGTCAATACCTCCACTTCATCCACTGTTTCCAGCCAACCCAATTTCATATCTAAATGGGTTGAGAAGAAGAATCTAGAGAAAGAAACAACTGTTGCGAACACATCAAACAACAAAGGTCCTATGAACGAATTATCACAACAACTTTCAGAAAAGGTTCAGATAAAGGAAAAGGGCTTAGGAGAATATTCTCTTGATCAATCTTTGTGCCTATCACAGTTGCTACCATCACCAAAAACATATGGACAACCCATATTAAATAATCCAAGTTCATCGCAACCCATCACAACTCTAAATGAAAGGTTTATAAAAGCAGGTACACTCGAAGATGAGTCAGAAGACAAATCCATTCTCAATTGGCTATACAAAGACGAGGAAGCGTCAGCATCAGTGAATGTCAGCATCAAAACAAATCAGTATGGAAAAGGGAAGGCCATTTTAGAGAAAATAGGCTACAAAGGTCAAGGAATAATTGGTAAGAGAAAGGATGGTATTATTGAACCCATTCAACCTCTAACATTACAGCCTAAAGACAAAATAGGATTAGGCTACATAACTAAACAAAAAAAGGAAGAAACCCAAAAAGCAGTAGAAAGGATACTACAAATGAGAGATGACTCCAACACAAACTCCAACAAATATGAATGGGATCATCTATCTGCTAAGTCTTATACTGACAAAGAAATTGATGTTATCCAAGTATATACACCCTTATGAGAGGAGGGACAAAGTTCAAGAAATAGAACATTTGTTATGGAATCAACAAATATTGATAACTCAAGCGAGGACGGTCAAACATCGAGTGAGTCAGAAAACTTGGAGGTGAGTACTGTCATAGACCTTGAACTTCCTACCAATAACTTTGACCACCTTGCTATCATGAAACTTACAATAGTTGACCTTATTCAATCTGATGAATTGTTACCTTTAATGCACCTCGAACATATTGACTGGGAACCCATTGAACCTATTCTTATACTAGTCTTTTCAAATGATGATGCCATTATAAATTATCTTTACAGTGATGAAACTGATACATGTACTATCCATACCACTCATATTGATGCTTTACAACAGGAGGGTGCCAAATCTTTCAGTTGCAAAAATGATAATAGGAAAAATAAATCTAATGGTGAAAACATCTTTGAGGCAACATTAGATTTTGAAAAGAGAAAAATAAAGAATGTATCCAACAATGAAAACCTTTCAGAGGCACTGAAGGATGGAATATTTGACACTCTCCTAGAGCATTACCATGATAGATCATTGATACTGGTAGAGCTGACATAGTCTATAAATCTAGGAACAACTGAAAAGGAAAAGATCTTACATCTAGCAACATCCATGACAAAATAGGAGAAGCCTGCATTCACCAGATTCTTTGAGCAGCGACACACGAATTTTGCATGGTCTTATTATGACATGCCAGGATTGGATCCACAACTCCTAATGTATCATCTATCACTACCAAAAGGAATCAAACCGGTCAAACAAAAATTGAGAAAGATGCATCCCCACATCGCCCTTATGGTTAAAGCTGAGCTGAAGAAATTATTGGATGCAGGTTTTATCAGGTCCATAGATTATGCAGAATGGATCTCAAAAATTGCGCCAATATCCAAGATTGATAATAGCATCAGAATATGCACAAATTTTAGGGATTTAAACAAGGCATGCCCAAGGGATGATTTTCCTTTGCCCAGCATTGACATAATTGTTGATCTAACAGTAGGACATGCCATGCTATCTATAATGGATGGCTTCTCAGGATATAATCAAATAAAAATAGCACTTGAAGATCAAGAAAATATGACATTCACTTGCCCTTGGGGTACATTCTACTGGAATGTCATGCCCTTCAGATTGAAAAATGTAGGTGTGACATATCAGCGGGCAATGACCACAAATTTCCATGACATGATGCATACTTTCATGGAAGATTATGTGGATGACATCTTAGCAAAATAACACACCAGGGAAGGACATCTAGAAATACTTGATAAAATCTTCACTAGACTGGAAAACTTCAATGTAAGGTTGAACTTGAAGAAATGTGTCTTTGGGGTGACATCAACAAAACTTCTTGGTTACATAGTGTTAGAAAAAGGTATTGAAGTGGATCCAACTAAGGTTAAGGCAATAATGTAGATGCCACCGCCTAAAAATATCAGTCAATTATGGTTCCTACAAGGCAGGTTGCAATCCATCATGAGATTTATCTCCTAGCTAGCAGATAAGAGTCACCCATTTAATCATCTACTTCATAAAAATGTTTCATTCAAATGGGATCATAACTATGAAACAAATTTTAGTCAGATAAAGCAGTATTTGGTGTCACCTCCAATACTCATGCCACCCATAGCAGAAAGATCACTATTACTATATATCGCAACAACTGACATATCTTTAGGAGCTCTATTAACACAAGAGGATTTTGAAGGAAAAGAACAATCAGTTTACTACATTAGTAGGACTCTCAACAGATATGAAATAAAATATACATTCATAGAAAAGGCTTGTTTGGCAGTGGTATTTGCAACCCAGCAGTTGTGACACTACATGTTGACTCATATAGTCAGGCCCATAGCAAAAATAGACCCATTGAAATACCTACTCGGTAAAGTTGCTCTAACAAGGAGACTTGCAAAATGGGTCATGATCTTAAGCGAGTTTGACATCCAATATGTCGATAGGAGAGCCATCAAAGGATAGGTAATAGCAGATCAACTAGTTGAAGCTCCATTATAGGATCATCATCCAATGAACATTGAATTTCTAGATGTCGACATCCTGAATATTACAACACAACAATGGAGGCTTTATTGATGGATCATATACACAAAGAGGAGCTGGTGCAAGAATTCTATTTGTCACACCTCAAAGACACACCATTCCAAGATCCTATAGGTTAATGTTTCCATGTACAAACAATATAGCTGAGTACAAAGCATTGATTATTGACATCAAAGTAGCTATTGAATGGAAGATCACAACAATGCAAACGTATGGGGACTCACAGCTTTTCATCTATCAAGTAAATGATGAGTATCAAAAAAAGGATGAGAAGCTCATGCCTTATAAGCAAATGATAGATGATCTTAAAATGTACTTCATGGATATCAAGTTCGAGCCAATACCAAGGGCAGAAAACAAAGCTATAAATGCCATGGAAACAATTGCCTCCCTTTTGCAATTATCAGAAAAGAAAGGTCGATATGAGTTTATGGTTGAACAAGTATCTAATCCTGCATATGATAATCCTAATTCACAGACCATATGCCAAATAACCAACACTCAACCCTCACAATATGGAGAGATCTATACTTACCTCAAAGAAAACATTCTTCCTCTTGATCTCTCTAGAAACCAAAATGCAACTTTATCCATCAATCAATGCGACATACATTAATTGCTGACATCCTTTACTATTGAGGTCTAGATGGTACTCTTCTCAGGTGTCTGGAGCATCACGAATCTGAAACATCCCTATGAGAGGTCCATGAAGGTATTTGTGGGACCCATTCAAGTGGGCTAACCCTAGCTAAGAAACTCCTCTGTTTAGGGTATTATTGGTCGAACATGGAAAGGGAGGCCTATCAATATGTTAAAAAGTGTCAGAAATGTCAGATTCATGGTAATCTAATTCATGCGCTGACATAAGAGTTACAACCATTCACATCCACATGGCCCTTTTGTTAATGGGGAATGGACCTAGTAGGGAAAATAAATCCTTCTTCATCTTATGGGCACAAGTTCATCATCACAACAACAAAGTATTTCACAAAATGGATAGAAGCAGTTCCTTTGACAACTGTCACTGTAAAATAGATTTCATCTTTCATACTCAACTACCTCATCTGTCGATATGGGGTACCTCAATCCATTATCATAGACAATGGTAGGCCTTTTAAAAATCAGGATGTCCAGGAATTATGTGAAAAATTCCATATTCAACATCATTTTTCAACACCGTACTATCCACAGGGAACTGGCCAAGCAGAAGCCTCAAACAAGACAATCCTAAAAATACTAAAGAAGACGGTAAATGATGTTGGACGTGATTGGCATGTTCAGTTAAATTCTACACTATGGGCCTACAAAACCAGCATCAAAACACCAATAGGAGCTACACCATACGCCTTGGTGTATGGATCAAAGGCCATTCTACCAATTGAGGTGGAAATACCATCACTCTGTGTTTCACTGAAGGGTATCATAGCAAATGAGGATTAAAAAGTCTCTAGGGTATAGGAACTAGAACTATTGGATGAACATCGTCAGCAAGTAGTTAATCATTTGAAGGCCTACCAGCAACGAATGTCAAGGAGTTACAATCACATGGTAAAACCTAGAATCTTTCAAGTAGGAGATTTGGTCCTAAAAGAAAACCCTAGGAATCAACAGGATAGAGAAAATAAAGGGAAGTTTGAACTAATTGGCTAGGTCCCTTTGTAATCACATCAGTGTATGGATCAGGAGCATAGCATTTGTCAATACCTGAAGGTGATCTGTTTGATGAACCTATCAACAGTATCCATCTCAGAAACTTCTATACCTGAATCACTTAGTGCATGAATTAAGTTTCAAAAAATGGTTACCTTGATGAAAACCTGGCAAACAGGCGTCCTGGTGACAATTTTTTTTTTTTTAAATATCAAAATAAAAAAGAATGAAAAAATGCAATAGAAACATATGGTGAAAACCTAGTAAAAGGCACTATGTGTGATTCAATTCAGCTCTCCCATCTATTTGGATACATGTCATGGTCATTACTTCCACCATCATTTTACATCCATTATCCTATCATATCATGGGATCATGTCTCACCCTAGCTTGGGGGCAACATCTGAAAATCATTGGGGGCAACATCTGACATCATTGGGGGAAATGAAACACCGAGCTTAATCAAATGGACAAACAATGGAAAAAGAAAAGAAACAAAAACAATGTTTGAAATACAACCCAACATGAACATCAAACACCATCGGAAACACATCAAACATCCATATCACATCAGAAAATCCAAAAAAAAAGTCAAAAAGTCAGTCTCAAAAAGTAAAAAACAGAGTCTATGTCAGTTGAACTACGTGGTATCTATGTGTATAATGTAGGCAAGACTAATCTTTGATCAGCCCCATAGGCCCCTAGGATAGGTCTTTAGGTTATTTTGATCCAAAACTCGAAAACAAAAAAACATCACAAAATCAAGATGGATGATCTAATCTAAATAATTATTGAAATACTTTAAGCAACATTTGGATAAGTTGTACTTTGATCATTGTTATCATTTCTTTGGAGAAACTCAATGATGTATTGAACTAGAGAAGCTAGGAAGAAGAAATGGTATTTTCTTTGTCTATTGTCTATGAATTAATCATAATTACTGTGTGAATCCTCACGGGAAATGCTCTACAAAGTATCATGGATGACATTCCAATTCACATAGGAAAGTGGTTAATTCTTGTTTGTTTACACAAGAAATGCTCAGGTCATCTTGGTTTAATTATACCTTGATGCTTGTGTTCGCTTGCAATATCAAAAATCATGAAAGTAGTACTCAGGTCATCATCAGTTTACATTATACCTTTGATGCTTGTACTCACTTTCAACATTTTAAGAGCTCAATGATGATACAAAGCACAAAAGTACTGTTAAAATGCCTATGTTTACATGTAGATTTTCATGGTAAAATTAGATTGCATCCATAATAGTGTTACATCTGCAGAGTATTTGTTACAAAATTGGTGAATCATTCATTAAACAATTATCTTTTATCATAATAGGCTGAGTATACTTGACATTAACAAAAACATCCTCATGATCATATAGTTGCATCATCATATTTCATTTACATGTACATTAAAAGCATTTACATCATCATTTCATCATTCATACATTTTAATCAAATCATTTTTGCATTCTCATCATATCATAACAAAAATCTCAACAAACATATATCTCTATCATTCCATTTTCACAAACATACATCATCATCATAACTCATTAAATCCATCCATTTATTATATCACATATCCATATATAATCCATTTTATCATAAAGTTCATCAATTTATTGCATCATGTATCATTCAACATTTTCATCCATTTTATTACATCATATATTTACAATGTTTACATCACATATAGTATATCATTTAAACACATCATATCCATAATCATGAATCCATATAACATGCAACCATACATTACCACTATGTGCATCATAGATAGAACATCATATCAAAGCATACCATCATAACAAGAAAGCCATCACATAGCATATAAAACATAGAAGAAAATGCATCCATCAGAGAATCATATAGAACACATAATAGACCGAAGAATCCACTGCATCTCATATATATGAAAATCACAATGTCAAGTATATAATGATGTCTGAAATGGAGAGAGATATAACATCAAAAATGGCTGTATATCAAAATAATCAAAGTATACATCACATCTCGAATGTAACACATACAAGAATCATGTGTTGTTGGCTCCAGATGGTGTAGGCATCGCGGGATCAAGACCCCTACCACCAGAGGAACCGGGATCCCTGGAATCTCTATGTAGAGGTTGTGTAACACTCGCACTGATAGTCCTGGAACATGACTTGGTAGAACAAGACCTTGCATAGTTGACTCTCTGCTTAGAAGGAATTGCATCATAATATATCACTCTATAAAACTCAATCTCCTCGCCAATACGAGCAACCTCTCGTATATAATCTTCCAAGGAGGTACCATTTGCTAGTCTTTGTAATCTATTGGTAGAAGCCTGAGCATCCTCTGTTACAAACATGGCCACATCCCTCTCAGCTGTCAAAGAAGTAATCTGAGCTTGGGCTGCCCCTACAGTCTGTCTAGCCGCATCCCTCTCGGTTGTCAATGTTGCAATTTGTGACTAAGTTGTGACTAACTGAGCATGCACTGATGCTAGAGTCTCTGCATGCAACTTGACCTATGCTTGGATCTAAGCTTGGGTTTGCTTTAGTAAACCCTATGCATGAATAAGCTACTCCTGAGTAGTCTCTAACTGGACCTGAAGATTTGCTATCTGTAGCCGCTCTGAAATGCCTCCCATAGCTTGCCTCTTACGAGGCATAGTCTCATTAGGAAAATCTAAAACAGGGCCTGACCCACCTGCAGCCTCTCCACTATCAAATCTATCATCCTCGCTGCTCTCATATCTGCTGCTCTCAACACCAACATCCTCCTTGGAACCAACATCCTCCTCCACACCAACATCCTCCTCAAAATTGACATCTACCTCACCAACCACACCAACATCCTCTGCCTCAACCTCTCCAACATCCTCTCTCCTCCATCTTCGACCATGCACAATGGGAACACCCTCCTTTGCAGGTAATGGAGCAGGCTCATCTAGAATGGTAAGGTGTGGAAATGGGTGCAAAGAAAAAAACTTAGCATAGTCTGCTGTAACTGGAGGCTCGATAATGTTTGGTCGAATGTCCCACATAAATGGATGTAAAGCCTGATACTCTTGAACGAAAACAACATATGACAAACAAGGCCCCCAATTTGCGGTATCCGACTGACGACAAGCGTAATGAGCAACACCCTGGAGCATACTCTATACCATCCCATACTGTCTGTACACCCGTCTGATCAAGAATCTCTCCAGTACCCAACGAGCACGACCAATCAGGATCATCGACTGACAAAGAAATGGTAGCTGAATATCATCATCATCCTAATGATCACAATCTAGGTAGGGATGCCATGTCATAGACTCTATGTCGTCAATAACTCTCCTCCAATACTCTAACTTACCCAGTCTAGACTGAGTAAGCTGACTGGCATATCTGAACACATAAGGTCTCATGGGTGGCCTCTGTCTAACTAGAACTGGATGTGTGACATCTATGTGCTCCCACACCCATACCTGAAGCAAAGTAACACCAGACGATAAACTCCAACCACTGAGATACACAACTGAATGTAAATCATGATATAAATGGGCAAGCATACAAATGCCCCAAGCAAATCTGGTGCCATGAGCAACCATCCTCTCTAAAACTCGGCCCCAACCAACTGAGAATCCCTTAGACCTATGATCAGGACTAAGGAATCCTTCGATGAAACTAGTAAGTATTGTAGGAAAAGTAGTGTATGAATCAACCATCTCACGCCATGGAATCCGCTCTCCAGTAATATGATCATCTTGAAACACTCTACAAAGGGCATCAATCCCACCCTGCTCTATAGAATCATATGTGACAATATCTCCAACAATCAGAAGCTGTAGAATCCGCCAGACATCCTCTGGGGTGACTATCATCTCACCAGTAGGAAGATGAAAGGTGCTGTACTCGCTATGCCACCTCTCAGTTAGCGCTGTCAACAAACCCTGATTAATCCTAATCTGTGGCATATATAGAAGGGGAGACAATCCACAACATGTGATAACAACCATTTCAGGCTATGCCAACTGTGGTATAAGATCAAATGTCCAAGGGAAACACTCTCAAACCTGGATGTTCCCCAATCACTCCTATTATCATAACAAGATCAAAATCAATAAATTCATGTCAATCATCAAATAACATCAGCATACCATACCAAATCAAATCAGATTTTGGTGAAATTTTTGATCAAATCTCATGAGAAAACATCATTGAGCCTTGTCTATCATGAGGTCAATCATTAATGCATCAAATAAACCTCGCCTATCATGAGGTCAATCATCAATGCATCAAATCAACCTCACTTATCATGAGGTATGTCAATCATAATTATTCCTCACCTATCATGAGGATAGTTATCATCAAAACAAACATCAGACCTCGCCTATCATGAGGTCAAAAAATCATGTATTTGATTAGACAAATCATTCATATCAAATCAACAGCTGATACGATAAAAAATTGACAACATAAAGAACAAATTGACAAAAATCACAACATTTTGATTTAAATGCACTAAAAAAGGCATTCAAAGTGCTAAAAAAATGACATACGCCATTTCATAAAAAAAAAGCACTATTACAGACGAACAAAGTGCCATTTTATCAAAAGTGCCATTCTATTTGGTCAAAGCACTAACATTTTGGGTAAAAGCGCTAAAACTTTGAACGTGCTAAAACAAGAAGCCTAAGCACTACAAAATCTAACCAAAGTGCTAAAGTTTTGAAAGTGCTAATGTGTCTTACATAAGCACTACAATGGCTATTCTAAGTGCTAAACTTTGCAAAGCGCTAATCTAACCTATTAACACGCTAAAACAGACCTCCTAAGTGCTCAAATTATAAAAGCACTATAACAGAATTTTAAAGTGCTACAACGGATCTAAAAAGCGCTACAACGGACTTCTAAAGTGCTAAAAGAAGGTTATAAATCAAAAATCCGAAAATACACAAAAAATGAGGAAAATGTATGAAAACCAAGGAAAAAAATAGACGTACCGGAGGTTCGAACACGGCTGGCTACTGATGTCGTTGAACACGCTCAAAACGGTGGGTGTGATATGGAATCGACATCTCGCTCCAAGTGGCACAAGGATCTCTCTCACCAAATTTTCAAAAGTCACAATGTACAAATGAAGTTGAAAAGGACCTTTTTAACCTTTTATAGGTTATTTAAAAAGGTGTTTTTATGGGATTGATTTAATTTTTAAAATGGGAGATTAATTGAAATTCATCCTGGGCCACTTTCTTCATCAATTATCGGGAGATAAATTATTTCACTATCAAATCTTCATCGAATCTACATCAAATCATTAGAAAATCTTAAAAAAAAGAAAAATTTCAAAAATTTCAAAAATTTCAAAAAAATTCAAAAATTCATTAATTTATCTCTCGAGGGGGCATATATATCCATCAATCACCTGAAAATCATGTCTGGGGCACACTGAATTTTTTTCGTTGATACTAGCAGCATCAACACAAAATTTTATTTGAAGCAATGCGTAAACACATCACTTGAAAGAGGGGAAAAATGTATACACCTAAAAATGGCCTGGAGAAATTCGATTAATTAAATGACTTATTTAATTAATTAATCCTTAAAATCTTCTACTATTAAATAAATAGGAAATATAATTTATTTAAATAGTTCATCATAATTCTTCAATCTTGATTTTCATCTTATTCAAATTCATCTACTATTAAATAAATTAAATACTTATTTAAATAGTTCACATTCTAAATTCTCCTATTTCTTCAGTTTTAATTAAATAAACAACTTTATAGTTGGCATTATTTAATTATTACATCATATTCAATCTTAATTAAATAAATAAAGCTTTATACTTCATTGTTTAATTATCATACTTCTTCTATTTAATTTAATAAACAAACTTCTATTGTTTATTTAATTAAATTATTTATCTTCTCTTTTGCTAATTTAAATAAATAAAAAATATTTAAATAAAAACTTAAATCAAATCCCTCTATTAACGGGAAAAGCCTTGGGTACAAACCTGCAGACAATCATCTCAATCTTCTTCCTCAAATCTTTCCTCTCATCTTGCCTGGGGTTTTCATGGGGAGGAACAATCCCCATAATCAACTCTATCTTCTCATCTCTTACCATTCAAATCTCCAGATTGAATCTCAGCCTTTGCTGTGTCACCCCTGTGCAAAACTATTGTCGGAAATCTATATATACAGCCTTCTGAAGCATGGAAATGACCTCAAGAATTATCATCTTTTATGCAAACTTACTTTGCAGAATTTAACACTCAAGCATCTTAAGCATTAGCATTGTCATTAGCATCAATTATCATTTAGCATATAAGCATAGCATCATAGCATCAGTAGATTTAGAATCACGATAGCATCATTAGTTTTTACTGTATCTTCCATTTAGTAGGCTTCATGTCAAGATAGTTTACGGTAGCTCCATATCATCCAGGAATCATTAGCAATCATCACATCACAACATTTAGCATCGTTCTGTTCTTTGAATAGACATTTTAATAGTCACAGTACTTTATCAAATCTGAGAGCCTTTCCGTGACTCATAAATCTTTGGAGATAGGAGACAATGAGACGCTTTCAAGCTTTTCTCTGTTTTAAATTAGTTTAATTCATGTTTAATCTTGATACAATGTTTCATTAAGAGGTGTATTTAATTGTATTCAGTTTACTTTTTCTACACTTACAGATGTATATACAATTGGGTGTAAAGAATATATTTGATATGCAAATGATCATCAAATTTACGTAAAGATTTTTTGTCCATTTAATCCATTAGAAACCCCTTTGTTGTCATTATAGTTATATTTATCTATGTGAGAAATGATCTAACCATTTGAATTTTGTCAAATTGACTTCATTCTAAATTTATATGCAAAATCATTAACTGTAATATTAACATTGTTAAGATTAAAAAACAACTTTATTTAACAATGCATTCATCCACCCTTTTTGTAAGACCATCCTAATTTTTAACAAACACAACTAATTATTTTTCAAAGAAAATCTAATTATTTCTTGAGTTGATACAACAATGTAGTTATAACATTGCATGACCCCTTGCCCTTCTTCAAGTTTAATATGTAAGGGTGTAATGGTCAATTGTAATGCTGGTTGCTTTAGTCTTCTTTGTTATTACTTGTTGGGATGATAATCAGATCTTGTGAGTTGTACTATTGCTGTTTCTAGTTCTGTTTTGCTCATTCCTTTTGTAGTCCTTCTTTCTGACTGCATTATTTTATCATTGTAATCTTTTCAACTTTAATCAATATAAAAAAACAAATTACTTCCAAAATCTAAGTAAACGATTTGATTGGTTAGTTGGCTAAATGCCTCGTTATTATACATTTCTTAAAGACATCATTCCACATGTGTATATAAGGAGGCAAAAGCAAGCAACCATTTTATACATTATACAGGGGAGATAAGTTAATAGAAATTTAAAAATTATTAAAGAGATTCTTTGCAAACAATTAAATGCCAAATTGCTGGTTATCAGATCAATACGAATAGTGTGATGTCATGTTAAAAAGTCAAAAACACTCGTGAGGTATAAACACATAATTGAATAGATTCTATGACTGCCAAAATATTTAATTGACATCTCAATAAATATTGTCATAATAAGAAAGTTAGAGGCAAATCGTGGTTCATCTAGTATAAAATTTTGAAGAAAATTTAAATATAAATTTTCATGGTTGGAAGGAATGGTTGACTTTTCAAGAATTAATAAGATATAGGTGTACACACTTAAATTATTGGGAAAAAAATCTTAAGATTTGTTAGTTGAATGTATTATAATATGTAAAAAAATGTTTTTAATAAAGTTATTTTTTAATTATATATTGTAAATTTGAAGATTGTCAATTAAATATTTTATTTCTTCTAAAGTCTAATTATAAGTAAATGATTTGATTGGTTGGTTGGTCAAATATCAAATCATTTTTCTCCTTCAGCTTTCTATGCGTTGATGTAAGAAATTATTACACAATCAAATTCAGAAAATCATTCTAACAATAACCAATTTGGATTGTGGAAACTTGATATCACTAATTGATTTCATATGAATTAATATAATAAATTTTTATAAACATACATTTATTGATATAAAGATTAAATATATCTATATAATGTTATTTTATGTGTTAGACATGTAGTACTTTATATTCATAAATATAAAGATTTCATTTAAATTAATATGTTTCTTATTGAATTTTAACACATTTTATTTAATAATAGAATTAAATAGTATATATGTATATGTATATGTGTATGTGTGTGTGTATATGTATGCATGTACATGTACATGTATATTTATGTATGCATGTATGTTTATAAATGTATATGCATATGTATATATGTATGTATATAGAGTACCAAGCGAAATCAATTTTATGAGAGTTATTTTTATTATTGATTTAAATTTCAAAACAAAAATATTAAAATATTTGTATAGATTTTTGTTCCTTAATACTATTCTATTGATCTCCACATCTATTTGTTTCTTTTACAAAACTTTGAAAAGATGAATGCACTCACCTTTTGTATTTATTTGCACCTTATGCAATTTACTTTTTTTTCAAATTACATTTTTTTCAAATTGACTCTTATTTTATTTCATATCTTCATTTTTTTTATTTACTTATATTTATATATGCTATTTGCATTATATTTTACTATGTAAACTATATAAATTATTGTTTTTAGTTGTATTACAATTTCAATTTTTTAGTTGTATTAATTTTAAAATATATGAATATATAATTTTATATAAAAAAAAATTTTACACATCATAACATAATTGTAGAACACCTCCCAAAATAATTAAAGATGAATATAATTTCAGAATCCCAACCCCGTATATTAAAAGATCCAAGATCTCATTCAAACTTCCAAGTTCAAAGCTAAAAATCCCCAATAAGCAGCTCAAAAAAACCTCTTTTTATAGTCAATATACAAGTGCAGATATTCAAACCTCCGACCTCATTAGCAGAAATCTTTAAAAAAAGGGATCCCATCCAACATAGTTTTGAAGATGTGAAAAAGATTTTTTTTTTTTGCAAGTCAAACAAATTTTACAATTCATTCAACAATTCAAACAACTTTTGGCAGTACAATACCTAGTCCAGCCCACCATCGAAGGAACCTCATTTACACATTTCATTTGCCTAAACAGAGTTCATCTTCCCCATACAACTCACTTTTCAACGTCGGCATTAAAAGCACACGTGAAAGCCAACAACACCAATTAATTAAAAATAATAATGCTCAAAACTTGAGGCCTGCAAAATGTGTACAAGTTCAAGACCATTTGTCAAACTATTTAATATTGCAGGCGTAGATTACTCTCGGGAGGCATGCACTGACGTTTTATTTAATTTACCCACTTCACATCAAATAATTTCCATCCATATGGCTCGCAGATTTCTATATAAACCACCTGTTATAGTCTGCTCTCTGCAGAATTCTATCTGAATGAAATGAATGATATTGTCGCCTTTTTATTCCATTAGGGTTTTGTCAGAAGTTTATTTTCTTAGCGAAGATCTTCTGTGTTTGTTTACTTGTGGCTTTTTTGGGGGTAGAAAATGGCTGGAGTTTTCTGGAGGGTTTGCTTTTTTGTGCTATGTATGGCACTTCTTATGGCAAGCACTTCAACGGCTGCCACTGGATTTCAATCAGGTCTGCCTTACTTGAAATTTACATTTTTTCTATTATTGTTTGATGACTGTACAAATATATATAAGTTAGCATGAGTTTTTCTGTTTAGGAAGAGTTGTATCGGATCATTCTCCTTTCTTCTTTGATGATAAAATGTCCATTGAAAAATATAGTAATTATATCAGATCACTCTCCTCCTGGATGTGATTCAAAATATCGATTGAAAAATATACCCAGTAAAAATCAAATAATTATACACAATATATATTGTTATCTAATTGTTTTACTTTTCTTTCTGAATGTAGTTCATGAGAACACTGTGGAAATATCAGAGATGAAGTCACTGGAGCAGAGTACTATAAACCAGAATGTAAGATGGATATAGTTTTTTCTTATTTTTGCTCATGTTTTTTCATGCAATGGGCATTTTGTTGCTTCATATTCTTTACTGCAGGAATTTAGGGTTAAGAGTACAAATGAAGAAACAGTGTGCGAGAATGGTGGTGATATGGATGATCAGGAGTGTTTACTTCGGCGTACTCTTTCAGCCCACACAGATTATATCTATACCCAGAAAGATGGCGGCCCATAGAAACTATTTCTTTTTGTCTGCCACCAAAGCCCACCGACTAAAACTTTTATCATCTGAGCTCATCTTACTGACTAAATTCTTATCATCTTTTTGTGTAAACTTTGCGTCTGCTGTTTGTAATAAATTTTTATGTAGACAAACGAAACACAGAGAAAAATGTAAATGCATTTGAATAAGATATCAATGGGATGGATTTTGATTCACATTCAAGTTTGATGATAATGGGATTGATATACAACTAAATGGGAAAGAGATTGCAATGATCAATTTTATGATGTGGGTTTTGGAGGTCTCATTATTCATGTCTGGTTGTGCTGTGCACTTTTAATGACTGTTAACCTTCTGATGTGACGCTTCATGACGTATGACGTAAGCTCTGTATTAAAATGCACAACTAAGTTCTGACTGATACGTGTACCGACTGCAAAATGCACAGCTAAGCTGTGTACGTGTTATCTGAAACTGGAAGAGCTTTAGCAGCTTGTTACCTAGGAAGGCTGTGTCGTAGGTCCCAATAGTTCTTAATGCGTAAAATATAATGCACCAATAGTTGTTTATAATGTCCAATAGTTGTGATTTGACTACCCATAATTAAACAAAATGTATGATTTTGATCTAAAAAGCAACCAATCATGTGATACCACATCAGCGCTCAACTACTCATGATGTAATGCACGAGAATTGGTCTCACTATTTTTTGGGGCCTTTTGGACACCTTGACAAAACATGCTGATGTGGCATCATATTTGATGATGTGGCCCCGAACCTTAGTATAGCGAGAAGAACTTCGCCAAGTAAGCTGCTGTAAAAATTGGGAGTGATTTGAAATTTTGACGAGGGATAATTAGGAAGTGGCAAGTTAGGTGCAGACTAAGTGAGCCCTCTCCCCTAAGTATTTTGGAACTGTGATTCCATAGTTTTATTTTTAAAAATTTTAAATAATAATTTTATTATTATTAAATAAAATAATCAAATTGTTTATAAACTATTTGTTAAGAAAATTGTCCCACTCGTTTTCTTTCCCATTCCATTCTTTCTGATCATTTCAAACTGCAAAGTAATAGAACTTAGAAAACTTGTCATACTATGGTAATGCATGGATTGATTCTAAGCCATTTCTTGGAATATATAAATAAAATTTACTAGCAATTGTAGCTAACGTGCGATGGGAATGCTAATAGGCACCTACATGAACTGGTGACGGAGGAGGGAACATAAGGATTGAAGTAAGTGCAAAACGGATCTTTATATTTTATTGACAGTAATTGACAACATAGAATACGAAGTTTGAGGAGATAGGCATGCAGCAGCTTGGATCCTTATGAAGAGAAAGAGCACAAAGACACCAAGCGAGTTTCCTCCCTTCTCCTCAAGGTTATATTTGGATTGTATTACATCTTCACATATTGCCTAAAGTTATAATGCCAAGGATACAAGAAAGTCTTCAAGCAATGAACTTGCGAGACTGCACTGAACATAGTGACTTAGTGATCAATATCTCCAATGTCTATTAACATTTTATCATGTGAGGCCTTTGCAAATTATAGATTGTCAATGATTTAGTGATCAATATCTTCAGTGTCTATTAACATTCTATCAAAGTGTGAGGCCTTATAAATTATAGATTGTCAAAAACCAAGTCATATTTGGCATAAATTTTTTACAATTCATGAAGTTAATTAGAGCAAGCTTTTAGATTAAGTTGTGTATGTTTTTCAATTGACATTTCGGATCACACTTAGTGATCCATCATCAAGATTGATTTTCCTCTTCTTGATGATGGATCACTAAATGTGATCCGAAACGTTGATTGGAAAGCATACATAGTTTAATCCAAAAACTCGCTCTAATTAAAACCAAACTATTTTGAACGACGATGAGCATCAAGAGGTACGAGTGATTAGAAGAATTGGAACAAAATGTAGATCATCCAAGTCCCACAAGAGCCAACATAATGATCAAACTTCATAGCAACAAAACTTGGTAGATCTAGAGGCCTATATTGATTTTTGTACAAAATAATTGTATCTTTCCCTAGTGTTGCATTAACAAGGCCTAGAACAAGATACAAATTGGAATTGAGCATAACCTACTACCCAATGTGTGAGAGAAGTGTTGTAGGTAATTGTTCATACTCAAGGTCTGCAACAAATTTCCCTCATTCTTTTTATGCATTGCATCACACAAAAGACACCCCTAGTGAATTTAACATGTTTTTTTAATGTTGAGAAACTAACTCATTCTTTGGAAACAAATGCATAGATGATTGGAATTCAAGCCAATCTTGATTTTTGAGGAAAAAAATATTATGTGACATGATCAACTCTTAGGAAAAAGGTTTTGGCTCCACATTCTTGATATTGGCAAGAAAATTTCAAAATTGAAGTTGGCATTCTTCACCACCTTGTTGCCAAAAGATATTGCTCAAAGTAACCATTGTGTTAATCGTCACCACAATGTTGCCTCATATGAAGAACCAACATACATAGGTATGTCTTTCATGAGGGGTAGCTACCCCAAATTGTTAACATGGATAATTAATTGTTCACCAAAAGCAACTTGATTGTCAATAGGAAATGCCTCTTGCAAATGACTATCAATATGATCCTACAACCTAGGGATTATGAAACTAATTTCATCAGCTAGAACATATTTAACGAAATACATTTTCTCTCTTAAAATTTTATAAATTATTTCCACTCTAGAAGATTAATTTCTTTTAAAGGAATACATAGGGTAGCATGTGCCATAGATGCATTGATGTTGAATATTGTAACACCAATTAAAGCAAGCACCAATTAAAGCAAGCACCAACAATGGTGTTTGAGATGGGGGAACAATTTTTTGATAGTGCATACCTTATTCTATGAATCAAGTATGACTTGTCAATGATTCCTAGATTTCCTTGAATGACCGTCCTTGGTGTTTTTTCATTTATGATCTTAAAAAAGAGAGAGAATGATGTCAAGTGCAACATTTTCCCCAACTGAATGGCTAGTCATGTCAAAGCTTATGCTTCCCATGCTTCTAGGAAGGTACTGCACTGATTGACTACCATATATGAAATGTAATAAGTTGCTAAAAATTGTAATAATACAGGGATGGTATAGGTGCTCTAGTTGTGTCTTGTGCCAAAGCCACATATACCAAGCATGCCAAGTTCATCACAACCAACAATATCTCCTAGGTAGAGTTGGAAAGGAGTTGCCACTCTTTAGGCTTAGTGCCATTTAATTACTATGGTTCATTAAGTGGAAAATCATCATCATAAGAGGCACCAAGATCTACAAGTTTGTGGTCAATGTGTCATGTATTGAAATTTCCTTCTTTCCTCTATCAATTCTCCATAAGTTCTTCTAAAGGCCCAATATAAATGGAAAGGGTACAAAATGGTTTATATAACATC
>VDFB02220378.1:0-12643 GCA_007258455.2 Sequoia sempervirens
CCCTTAAGTGTCATCATGGGACTCAAAACAACTAAAGAAAATAAGGAAAAAAAACATTTTTTGGGTGATGCAAGATTTCCCTACACCACTAGATGCTCTTGCATCACCCCACCTACAATTATATTGATAGTATGAATGTCTTGGAAGCCTTTTGTTTTGTAGACAATAAGAATGTAATGAAGTTCACCTTGAAAATATATAACAACTCTTAGTTACAGTATAAGTTGTATTTCAATTTCTTCGTATGATTGAAACAAAAAAAGGCACACAATAATTGTAGATTGGATAACACAATGTGGTTTGTCAGTTATTTCATTATGCATGTTTAAATTTAAAGGGTTGAGAGCACAAGGAGGAGTTGCAGGTGGGGGACACATAAAACTAACCAAATTGAGCGGAGGGGTGACTAACCAATTGGGTTGTTATGTGTAGAGAGTTTTACAACACTATGTGGATTGTAGGTTTCTTAACACCCAGTGTTTTCCAATTTCATTACATTCTTGCTATCTACAAAGCAAAAGGTTCTCAATACAATCACAAAACATACCAAATTGAGGTGAGGGGTGACTAACCAATTGGCTTGTTACTTGTAAAGGGTTTTAGAATAGTATGTGGGTTGTAGGTTTTATAACACCTAGTGTTTTCCAACTTGGGATTTTACAAAATAGTATGAATGTTGTGAAAATAATTTTTTATTTAGATAGTACGAAAGTAATGAAAGGCACCTTCAAAATTTACCACAACTATTAGTTACAGTACAAATTAGAATTCAATATCTTCATGTGATTGAAAAATAAATGCACCAAATAATTACAAGTTGGAAAACACAGTGGGTTGTGAGTTATTTCATTTTGCAGGTGGGGGAAACATAATTGAAACCAAATCAAACTGAGGGGTGACTAACCAATTGGGTTGTTACGTGTATAGGGTTTTACAACACTATGTGGGTTGTAGGTTTCATAACACCATCTCTTTTCCAACCTACAATTTTTTTGACAGTATGAATATATTGAAAACATTTTTCTATTTAGACAGGAAGAATGTAATGAAAGGAACCTTCAAAATTTATCACAAGTCTTAGGTAGACTAAAAATTACATTTCAAATTCCTCTTACAATTGAAAAAATATGATTGCTTACAATAGATGATGCAATAAATTTTGGAACTTTAACTGTCTGTAACACTTGCAACTTTTTTACATTTTATAGCCAATTAAGGATGTGTACTTTAAAATGGAAAGTGCTTCATACAGTGACGAATGTGTGGACACCAAAAAATTAACCCTTCTACCTTTTCTGTCTCGTTTGGGTCCTCCTTGTAATTTTGGCTTACTTGTGCCTTGATTTAGTGTTGTAATGTGGATAACACATTCACATTAGGTATTGGGCCCTTGTGAACTAAAAGAACTCAAGTGGTACCTTACTTAGGTGTTGTAAAGGTGAGCACTTTCACACTTTTCTAAGATCTTGTTAATGTATTTCATCTAAATAACCTATTTTTATCACTTACCAAATCTTATTTCAAAGTGTTGTAAAGTGTTGTTACAAACTTTCACACTATTCTAGGCTTGTCATCAATAATTTAACCTTTCTTATGCTTTAATTGGCCCCATTTTACACTTACAAGCCTTAAGTTTATTTTGAAAATAATCTGATAGCATCATTCATAACATCTCATTTCTAAAGAGCAATTAAAATGGCTAAGTGGGACCCATTCACCACTAGGGGGGTGAATGGAGTCCCCTTGACCTAAAATCAAAATAATTTCAAATTTTTTGGTGGGTTTTATTTCTAAGATCGAAGGTCATTTTGTGATGTGTGGTATTTTAGGAATTATTGCATAATCAAGTATAAATATAAGGTTATTTCACTCATTTCACCCCTCCTAATCTCTCAATCAATTCAACAAGCAATAAAGTGATATAGCATTCAAGAATTTTGTTTACAAGAGCATTCGAGCACTTGGAGCCATTACTTGCCTGTATTCAAAAAGGTGAGTTGTAGCATTGCATGTTGTTCATTCATCATTCTCTTTTCATATTTTATTTCATTTTCAAGGGTTTAATTACCAAACCGGGGTTTGACCAAGGCAAACCCCTATTCACTAACCTTCAACAATTTTTCCCTCTTTTTGCATGTGATTTGCAAGTCTAAATTGCAGATTTTTCAAAGAGAGTGGAAAAGTTGTCAAAATTGTCGAAGTCATTCGAAGTTGTCAAAACCCTAGAAGAAGCTTGGAGAACACCTACAAACTAAATTATGGTTTAGATCCGGAAACCTACTAGAACTAGTCTGGGAAGCGGGAGCTCTGATTCCACTTTGGATTTCTCAAAATGTGAAAGTGGATTGATAACATTAGTGGTGTATAAGGTCCACTACTGAGGCCTAAACAAAGATTTTGGTAGTTCTAAGTACCTAGTTATGCAGAGCTTGTTACGGCATAGCTTCTGAAATAGGAAGGACTAAGTTGCTTAGCTGTATTATGAATCTAGTGGGCAGAAATAGTGAATTCTTTGGGATTCCCGTCCTTTCCATCACTCAGTCTCTAGGTACACTTTCAATTTCATAAGTTTTATTCTGATTTATTTGCATTTCTGAGTCATTTGCATATCACAACGTGTTTTCAAACATTTTGCCATTTTCTTAGTTTGCATTAATATTCAATCTCTTTTATCAATTTCCATCCTTAAGGACAATCCCTTTGATATATTTCAATCTCTTTTGGATTGGAATCTCAAGGATTTGTTCTTGAGTGTGAACATTGTGAAATTAGATCCCCCTTCATTCCCCTTTTGGTGTGAACATGGAAGTTGTGCATTCCATTTATATTGTGCACATTTTGGTGAACCCTGATTTTAGTTATCATAATTTTTCTTTGGAGTGCATTTACATCCTAGGAATAGCTTACATTAACATTGCATTTTATTTTGCATTGTTTAATTTGCATTCTAGGGTTTCCAAATTTGCATTAATGAAAAGCTCATATAGCTTGCATTTTTTCATTAAATCTCATTAAAAAATGCTAAAATTCTGCATTTCCATATCATATTTGCATCAGAAAACATAAAAAGTATAAAATCCATTTTAAAAATTATGAAAAATTTCAAAAAAAATCACTACCTAGACTCATTTGCCACCTTGGGTGAATTAGTCCCTTTGCACATTTTGCACTGCAATTTCTATCATTTCCAGTCTGAATTTCTATTTTTTGT
Organism: Sequoia sempervirens; assembly: GCA_007258455.2. Classification (NCBI taxonomy): domain Eukaryota; kingdom Viridiplantae; phylum Streptophyta; class Pinopsida; order Cupressales; family Cupressaceae; genus Sequoia; species Sequoia sempervirens. The sequence goes on from VDFB02220378.1 coordinate 3,212, forward strand.
TGTTACCTTTTTGTTCCTATTTCCAATTTTTTTGTTTGATTCAATCTCTTGCATTCATTTGCATCATGGATATGTGTTTTAATAAGATTTGGATGTCATCAAAATCCTTAGTTGATATGTCAAGTTGTGACTTTGGAACTAATCCTAATGACATTGAACTTCCTCATGCTCCTTCAACTCCTCATGCATGTCCTCCTCATGATGTTGACATCATTGGAGAAGATGATGATAGCACCTATAATTTCCTAAATGATTGCCTTGACAACCTTGAAGCTAATGCATCCTTTTATCCGTCCATGAACAAACAAGACCTTCCTCTGATACCACCTCTTGAGATGTTTGGTTACTTACATCCTGAAACAAAAATAGAACATAAGTTCCCTACATAAGGTGAACCTAGTTCTTCTAAACAAACAAACACTCAACCATTTTATCACAACTACTTAACAAACACTCCAATCAACCTTGAAGAAACATATGGCAAAGGCTTCACAATTTGAGCAAACAAGGATGTGACACAACAATTGACATGGAATTCATCAACTCTTAGAGAAAAATTCAAAAGATGAAAACACAATGGGGTTAGGATATCATGGTCCCTCTCATAACAACAAGCCTCCTAGAGAATATCTAAGGCTTCATGATGATGGCACGGTGATCTTTGATTCCCCTCCCAATCTTAATGTCCTTCCTATAGAGCAACCCTTGCTTAAAAACAATGACAAGGATGAGAGGATCACTTTGGGTCCTCCTCCTTCAATTAGAGAAAAGGGTGAATCTAGTAAACACAAGAGGCCTTACAAGTTACAAAAACTAAAGTTTGCTCTTCGTCCACCACCTAAAAGTGAAAGGAAGTTACAAATACTTTTAAATAAAGGACACACTATTACCACCTATGAATAGGTTGGTGATATATCCTAAAGATGCCAAAGTTCCACATTGTGCATATCATCGTTTTCTTGTTCTTAGACATAGTAGTGATGAGTGTCGTACATTGAAAGAAATACTGAGCAAGTATCATTTTGATGGCGATAATTGCTATCCAGTGAACCCATAAAACACTCTCCAACTCCTTTTCATGTCATAGTTGTAGAACATTCCCTTTTCACTATTACATGACCTTTCCCATCACCCACCTAGGCTCATTCTTTCCTTGCACCCAGTGGGGGCAAGAAGTTGCTAGCCTTGTCCTAGTAATGCATTTTTTGTTGTCCCTTCACTATGTTATTTACCTTCTACTTATATCGACTAAGATTGGGAGGTGGATGAATTGCTCGACGGTTGACTGGCATTTTCCTTACTAGTATTTTACACTTCTATTCTCTTTCTTTTTCTTTTGTGTGATTGCATGTGCGTAATGTGATCCCCCATGATGCTTTTTTTTATGTTCTCTCTCTTTGTGACATTCTTCTATTTGTACCTTCATTCTTCTCTATGTTGTGCATCACTTTCGCCTTTTTAATTTTATCTTTTTCTTTTTGGCTTGTGTTTTCCTTTTGGGGATGACACAAGGCATTGAGACATTCATGCCTCTTTCATGTTGACCCAAAATGCCTTTTTCTTTTCTTTTACCTTTTTTGCTAGTCTTTTTCTTTTCCTTTTGGGGATGACGCAAGGCATTGAGACATTTGTTTCTCCTTCATGTTGACCCAAAAAAAATTCCTTTTCTTTCATCTTTTCTTTTTCATTTGTCTTGTGTTTTCCTTTTGGGGATGATCCAAAGCATCGAGACACCCTATGTCTCTTCCATGTTGACCCAAAATATTTTTCTTTGTTTTCGCTCTCTTTGTGTCATTCTTCGAGTTCTATGTATTTGGGGGATGATGAAAATTTTGATCTCTCTAACAAACATTGCAGCAAAGAACATACTGACCCCAAATCCATAGATCCCTTATGTGTTTGGTGTTTTCATTTTGGGGGAAACCCCTTTCTTTTCTTTTCCTTTCCTTCACATGACGTAGCTTTACTTGGAAACATATGATAGAATAGGGCTTTCCAAGTTGGCTCTAATGTCTTCTTTCTTGTTTGCATTTTTCATTTTCTACTTTAAAGTAATTTCTCACAGTACAGTGTTAGCAATTCCTTTAAAGTGGGGGCATACATTGGCATTATTCTTTTGCATTTTTCCTTTTCTTGGTTCTTAGTGTAGCCTTTTTACTTCATATGATGTGTTTTGTTGCTTTGTGGATGACATTGAGTGTAGTTTCCTTCATGATAATGATCTATCTTAGCATATTACATTCCTCTTAGTGGCTTGATGCAACACACTACATCCCCTAAGTTGTGAATCTTCTATTCTTTGATCAATCCTCTCTTGGAGACATTAGGCATAATGTTCCCTAAGTTAAAGAACTTGCATGAACTAAGCAAGACTCCTTTGAATGTCCTTTGCATGTTACATTTTTCATTTTTATATGGCCACCTTGCATAACACAACTTTCATACCTGTGGAGCCATCACGTTTGTTCATGACCTCCAAGCATACAAAGTTTTTCTTATCTCATGAAGCTCGAAAAGTCATTTTCTTTTGTGGTGCCTTATTAAAGTTACCGGGAGGTATAACTTTGGTATGGTTGAGCGGGGAGCTCATTTTGAGGCATGAATTTCCCCATAACCACCTGCGTGTGTGTGAGTTCATACTAGCCATGAGTGTATGTTTCTCACATTTTAGGCCTTCTAACCCGGCGGACAGCCATGAGTCTGGTCGCCTCAGAGTGAGTATATGTTTCTCAGACAAATAACTCAGATTTGATCCACATCATGTTGGACAAACGGTCGAAGCTTGATCCAATTCTTTCTTTCTTTTTTATTTTTCTTTCATCTTTAGCATTGTATGCTTGTGCCTTGTCATTGTTATTGATATCATGTGTGTTCCCTTTGTGCTTATGTTCTTTTGTCATGAGATATTGATCTTGGGGGCTTGATCACCCCTCTTGATTATTTTTGTCCCATCTTGCTAGCATTGGTTCATGAGAACCCCTCTTGATCTGCATTCGTCTACTTTAGTGTGAGTTTGAAGCAGGTTCATCCTCTCACTAAACTGGGGGCAAAATGTGGACACCGAAAAAGTAACCCTTCTACTTTTTCTGTCTTGTTTGGGTCCTCCTTGTAATTTTGGCTTAATTGTGCCTTGATTTAGTGTTGTAATGTGGATAACAGATTCACATTAGGTCTTGGGCCCTTGTGAAATAAAAGAACTCAAGTGGTACCTTACTTAGGTGTTGTAACACACTTTCACACTTTTCTAGGGTCTTGTTAATGTATTTCATCTGAATAACCTCTCTTTATCATTTACCAAGCGTTATTTCAAAGTGTTGTAAAGTGTTGTAACAAAATTTCACACTTTCTTAGGCTTGTCATTAATAATTTGACCTTTCTTATGCTTTAATTGGCCCCATTTTACACTTACAGGCCTTAAGTGTATTTTTGAAAATAATCCCAATAAACATCATTTAATACATCTCATTTCTAAAACCCACTTAAATGCCTAAGTGGGACTCATTCGCCACTCGGGGTGAATGAGTCCCCTTTGGCACAAAAATCAAAATAATTTCAAATTTCTAGTGGGTTTTTATTTTCTAAGCTCTAAGGTCAACCTGTGATGTGGTATTTTCAAGAATTATTGCATTATCAAGTATAAATATAAGGTTCTTTCACTCATTTCACCCCTCCTAATCTCTCAATCAATTCAACAAGCAATAAAGTGATCTAGCATTCAATCATTTTGTTTACAAGAGCATTCAGACACTTTGGAGCCATTACTTGCATGTCTTCAAAATTCTACTTCAAGGTTTTGGTGAGTTGTAGCATTGCATGTTGTTCATTCGTCATTCTCTTTTCATAATTTATTTCATTTTCAAGGGTTTAATTACCAAACCAGGGTTTGACCAAGGAAAACCCCTATTCACTAACCTTCAACAAATTTTCCCTCTCTTTGCATGTGTTTTGCAGGTCTAAGTTGTAGATTTGTCAAAGAGCAATAGTGGAAAAGCTATCAACAAATTGTCAAAGTCATTCAAAGTTGTCAAAACCCTAGGAGAAGCTTGGAGAACACCTATAGGTTGAATTTTGCAGTTTCAAATCTGGAAACCTGTCAGGAGTAGAAGTACAGACCGGGAGCTACAGATTCCACTTTTGGATTTCTCAAAATCTGGAAGTGGAATGATATGCCATTAGTGGTGTATGAGTCCCATTATTGGGTGCAAACAAATATTTTTGTAGTTCTGAGTACCGAGTTGTCTGAAACTTGTTTTGGTAGAATCTTCCCGAAATAGGACTAATTTTCCTAGCTTGGCATATGAGTCCCAGTGGGCATCAACAGTGAATTATTTAGGATTCCAGAGCTCCTTTCCATCACTTTCTAGTCTCCAGGTGAACACTTTCAATTTCATAAGTTTTTGTTACAGTTTATTTGCATTTCTAGGTCATTTTGCATAAAATAGCGTGTTTTCAAATATTTTACATTTTCTTAGTTTTGCATTAATAGTCAATATTTTTTATCAATTTCCAACCTTAAGGACAATCCCCTTAGACAAATTTCAATCTCTTTTGCATTAGAATCTCAAGGGTTTGTTCTTGAGTGTGAACATTGTGAAATCGGATCCCTCTTCCTTCATTCCCCTTTTGGTGTGAGTAAGGAAGTTGTGCATTCCATTTCCATTGTCCACAAAATGTTGTTGAGGTGGTCGACACAACTAACAAGGTGTGTAGTGGTGCATCTCCTTTGGGATGGTTGCGTTCGATAGACGTGCGACTAATATCTATTGATTACAAGATTCATTCAAATGTTTAATTTTAATCTCTAATAAATAGTTATGATGTTGACTGGAAAGTGGGAATATTTTAGTTAGGAGGCGACAAAGATTGCAAAGAGGATTTCCCCTCATTTTAGGAGAACTTTGAATGTTGAAGCAACAATGTGTTTGATAATTGATTGTGAACTTCCAATTGCCCTTTCCTTCAAATGAATCAATCATAAAGCTTTATAATTTCAATTAGAAATTTTCACTTCTATTACGAATATGTTGATTTTGATAGTATGGGTAAGTGCAAAAATATGGGGGGCCAAAAAGGGGTCTTAAGTGGCCACATTTTTTTTGAAATCAAGAATTATTGACCTTGGATGAGAAATTGAGGATAGTTACACTCAAAATTTTAAGATGTGACAAAAACAATGAAGCAAGTGCTCTGAGTCTTCTTTCTAAACTACTATTTTTTTTTTTAAATGGTATAGATTAAGGGGTTCAAAAGAGTAAGCCACAAAAATTGGCGTTGTTTTTGTGAAGAAAAAATAACATAGCGTCTTTTGCGGCTCCCTCAAAAGGTTAACTTTTTTTTGGTATTTTTAAAATTGCTTCAATGAGAAATTAGCTAACAACATATAGTTTATGCCTAATTTTTCTAATAATTTTTTAATGAATATTTGAATTTTTACTAATTTTCAAAGTGGACACATCTTGAAAAACAAAATTCTGGTCATGCTACCCCTATAAATTTTGAAAACTAATTGAAAACCATTTTTTTTAATATGTGTAGAATGGATTCTAGTTTCTAAAATTGTAATTTATTTGAAATTTCAATGAATGGTTCATTTATAAATAAAAAATACCAAAAACTAGTTTTTGCCAAAAAACAGACACACAAACAAATTAAATTAAAGATGAAAGGCTTAACATTGTCAAAATGTGAAAAAAAATACATCATTAAATAGCTAAGAGAGAGCCTAACATTACCCAAGTGTTTGATTTGTTAGACCTTGAAACACATGCAAACCTGATGGTTAGCACGAACACAAATGTGTGAAATCTTGTAGAATATGCAAAAACACATCTTTGGACGTTGGGAAGGCACTCCAAGACTTTGCGTTGGTAATGCAAAGCAAATACCAAGCTTGAGTCTTTGGGATTTCCAAAGCAAGTAATAACACAAGCACGTTATAACACGCTCGCATTATTTCATAGTTTTGACATATTTTTTTGCATATGTGCTTGAGTTTCCTAAGCAAGACATAACACAAGTGTGTTATAATGCACTCATGTTATGTCTTGCTTTTTGTTAAATGCTATTCGATTAAATGTATGTATATATATTTGTATGTATGCGTGTATGACATGTATGTATGTATGCATTAGTGTATGTATGTGTGTATGTAAGCTTGTATGTACATATGTATGTATGCTTGTATGTATGTATGCATGTATGCATATATGTTTGATTATATGTATATGTATGTATGTATGTATTTAGAGGGAGGGAGAATTTTAAGAGAGAGATAGTTGTATAGGTAGGGTGGGAGGGAGAGAGGAAGAAGCCAGAGAGATCAACCAGGCGGGATCAAATCACGTTCATCAATCAAATCAAATCCAAAATCAGGCATCTCAGGCAGAAATCAGGCAGGATCCAATCCATCAAATCAAACGCGAGATCCGGCAGAAATCAAGCATTTCCGCCGACAAATCATCAAAGTCAAACGGAGATGGAGTGTGAGAGAGTGGGAAGAGAGAGAGGGAGTGTGGGAGGGAGTGTGAGAGAGGGAGTGGGAGAGAGAGAGAGAGTGGGAGGGAGAGACCTGAGAGAGAGAGAGAGATCCACATAACCATGAATATCAAGGGAAATATCATCTTCAGTCATAGTACTATGATAACGTAAGGAATAATCTGAGGTACCTTGAAAATATCTAAAGACTCTTTTAACTACATCCCAATGAACTCTACCAAGATTAGACATATATCTAGAAATAACTCCCACTACTTGAGAAATGTCTGGTCTAGTACAAACCATAACATACATCAAAATTCCAACTGCACTCTGGTAAGGAACTTTTCCCATATCTTTCATCTCTGATGGAGATGTTTCAAAATCTGAAATAGATAAATTTATTCCAATTGAAAGAGGAACACACAATAGTCTACAATCCTACATATTGAACCTCTATAAAATTGAGTTGACATACTTGCTTTGGCCAAGCCATAACTTTATGTTCACTATACCTATTTTAACTTCCATCCTAAGAATGTGTTTAGCTGTACCAAGATCTTTCATTTCAAATTTAGTAGAGAGTTGAGATTTCAGTTCTAAAATCACACCTTTACCTTTACCAATAAATAACATATCATCAACATATAATGCAATAAATAGGAAATGATCACCATCAATTTTATAATAAACACAATGATCTGATTTAGAACGCTCAAATCCCAAACTCAACACATATGCATCAAATTTCTAGTACCACATCCTAGGAATTTGTTTTAGGCCATACAAATATTTCTTCAATTTGTAAACCAATTTACTTTTACCTTTCACCATGTAGTGCTCTGGCTGTGTCATATAAATATCCTCCTCCAAATCACCATGAAGGAAAACAGTTTTCACATCCATTTGCTCAACGTCTAAATCATAAGCAACAGCAATAGAAAGAAAAAATCTAATGGATGTCATTTTTGCAAAGGAGAAAATATCTTACCATAATCAACACCCTTAACTTGAGAGTAACCCTTCACAACCAACCTTGCTTTGTACTTCTCAATACCTCCATTTGAACAAATATTTTTCTTGAACACCCATTTACAACCAACAGGTTTTTATCCTTTAGGAAATGGTACAAGATCCCATGTATCATTCTTTTTCAAAGATTTCATTTCTTCATCCATAGCAATCTTCCAAGATTCTACATCATTCATACCTAGTGCCTCTTCTACAAATCTGGGTTCATCCATGTTAGTATTCAAAGTAAAAATACATCTACAATCATCAAGTGAATATCTTTCAGGTGGTTGTCTATGCCTTGTAGACCTATGAACAAGTTGAGTTGGAGGTTCTTCCTCCTCTTTTGAAGATCCAGAGCTAGATGAGCTCTCCTCAACTTCTTGTCTATCCTTGGGCCTTGATTCAACTTTCTCAAGTGTAGAAGGAAATCAAATCACATCTTCCTGTTTACTTTGTCTTGCCTGCAATGTAATAGAAGAAGGCTTAGTTTCTCTAAAAATAACACTTCTACTATGTATTACCCTATGTGCAATAAGATCCAAAAGCTTATATCCTTTCACACCATAACTATATCCGATGAAGATACATTTCATAGCCTTGTTCTCCAACTTTGTTTGCTTCTCCTTTGGAACATGTGCATATGCCTCACAACCAAAAACTCTAAGATGTATTATTGAAGGCTTGTGACCCCACCATGCCTCTATAGGTGTCTTATTAACAAGAGCTGATGTAGGAGATCTATTAATCATGTAACAAGTAGTGGCAACAACTTCATCCCAAAACCTTTGTTCTAGACTAGCACCACTCAATATACTCATAGCCTTCTCCATCAGTGTCTTGTTCATTCTTTATGCAACTCCATTATTTTGTGGAGAATATGGAGTTGTATTTTGTCTATGAATACCACAATATTTACAAAATATATCAAAATCATTAGAGAAAAATTCACTGCCATTATCAGTCCTTAAAGATTTTATTTTCTCTCCAGTCTATAACTCAAACATTGCTTTAAATTCTTTAAATCAACTGAAAACTTTAGGTTTACTCTTTACAAAATATACCCACATCCTTCTGCGATAATCATCAATAAATGAAACATAATATGTGTATTTACCAATTGAAGGAACATATACAAGACCAAATACATCAAAATGAATAAGATCCAATACACCACAAGATTTATGAGAACTCAAGTAAAAATGAACACAGTTTTGTTTTCCATAAATGCAATGCTCACAGAAGTCAAATTTAAGATTACAATAAAAAAACCTTCAACAAGGCTTTTATTTTTCAAGGTCCTTAGACCCTTTTCTCCAATGTGGCCAAGTCTCTGGTGCCAAAGCATAGTTTTCTCTGTAGGTAAATTTGTCTCAGAAGAAAGATCACCCTTGGGTACCCAAAAGCCATGACCATCTGCTAAAGGTGAAACCCTCACTTCTTCTACAAACTTTCTTTTCACAGAAGTACTATTACACTCAATAGTGGATGCATCAATATTATACAATGTCTCATATCTGACACCTTTAGCAATCACCATAGCACCTCTAACCATCTTGCATCCTGCATCAAAAAATACTACTTGCACACCCACATCTATTAGTTTTCTCACAAATAACAAATTTCATGCTAATCCAAGGATATGCAACACACCATTAATCCTTTTTATTCTACTATTAGGAAACCTAATTTTAACTTTACCATAGCCAACAATGTCTAAATGAGAATAATCACCCAAGTACACCTTACCTCCATCAAATTCTTCATATTCACAAAACTAATCTCTATTTAAGGTCATATAAAAAGATGCACCTAAGTCAATTAACCATGCATCATTACCTGCACAAGTTTCCAAAACTGCAATGAATGCATCACCATCTTCCTTCTCATACTCAAAATCATAATCAAATTTATCCTTTTTCTTCTTCTTTTCTTCTTTGCATTCCT
>VDFB02220379.1:0-28663 GCA_007258455.2 Sequoia sempervirens
TTTAGTATACATGTAAAACAATTGCATAAATGAGTTGGACTCGAGGGATTTTCTTACAGGTTTTAACCTTAAACAGGGCCAAATATATGGAGTGTGAATTCATTTATAGAAGTGCAATTTAAATTGTAAAATATTGTGTTTTAGATTTAATGAAGTAAAATAGGTACTAGTATATTTTTTTTTTAAGGTTGAAAAGTGCATTTTCTTTATTTTTATCTTTTGTTTTATTTTATTGTACTTGGATATGTTAAGTATATTGTTTTAAGATTTGATTTAGATTGTTTTGACATTTTCATTGATCTTAGTTTTCACTGTATAACATTAAACCTTAATCTTTCAAATCTTCGCATGTGCTCAACTTGGTGTCTTAAATATTTTCCCTCTCCAAAAAATCTCATGTTTTTAAATTCGTCAATTCTAACATTTTTTTCTCTTTTGGTTGTTTAATCCACTAACAAATAAGAATATATATATTTTACATTAATATTATTTCATATTATTTACATTAATTATAGGAATGATTTTTGAATTCATTTATAGTAATATAGTTAATTTTTTTTGTGATATTTATTAGTATTGGCCAATTAAAGTTATCAACGATCAATTGATATTGAACAATTACAGTTAAGTTACTTTTTTTATTATTTAATGTGGTATTCTCTAGTATGGAAAAGTTATAGTTAATGATTTATTTACAATATAATATCCATTAGTATCAAATAGTTATCAATTGGATATTTACTTGTTTGTATAGTTATTGCTTGATATTCGATCGGGAATAGTGTTGCACATGTAAAGATTACCAATTTGTAATATATAGTAAATATATAGTAAATTTTATATATAAATAATAAGTTGTATGCATAAATGTTTTAAATTTATTTATTTCTAAATTTATTTGAAAACTTATTATAGTGTAGTTTATGTAATATATAAATTATATATACATATATGTAGATTTCAATAGTATTATTATTTAACTTTTAAATATGTAGATATATAGTTACATTTTAAGAATATTATAATTTAATAAATATAATGTCTTTTTAAAAATAATATTAGCAATAATTATTATTCATAAGTAGAATTGTAAAAAATGATAAATTACCACTCAAAAAACACATATATTATTGGAGCATAGGGTTAAACACTGACACAAAACATATATTATTGCAGCATAGGTTGTAAGATACAACTCAACATCGTCAATCAAATAGCAATGGAGATTATTGACATCTCTAGTAGTTCCAGTGGCCCAATGTTGTCAGCAAATTCGACACAGTCAATCAATGGCAATCGAAACTCTACAAGTTAGATACAAGATTTTACAAATGACATTATAGTTAGTTGCCTGGACTTGCTACAACAAGCAAAGGCCACTGTTCAAAACATGCAAAGTGTCCAAGATTTGGACATTCAGTCAATGGAAGTAACAGTACATGAGTTCCATTCAACTTGTGAGAAGTTGAGTTCATTTTGTACTTTCCTTCATGAAATGAAAGCGGATGAGTTCTACGGACAAGGTGGCTCTATCTACATTAAAGAAGCATTCCAAAATTACTTGAACCATGCCTAAGATACGTTATCGCTATAAATGTGTATATAGTAGTTGATATAACATTATAACTTCAGCTTTTACCAACTTATGGATAGTTGGATATTTTGTAACTCCCTTAAAGAAATGTAAGCTCCAATATACTATGAACAAGGCACTTCTCCTTGCAATAAAAAGATCCAATATGTCACCTACTACAATACCATGTAACACATTTTTTGCTTCTAAAATATGTATACATTTTTCTCTCGCTATCATTTTGCATCTTGGTTCTTGACTTTTGCTTTTGTTTTGTATATCTTTACTTGACCCATATGTCTAAATTCCAAAAAACAAATGCCATGTTCATTTGCATATAATTAAGAATAGTAGTTTGCATATAATGTGTTGCAAACCTTTCCTCATTTGACTTCAACTAAGCGTAGTCTAACCATTGTGTTCACTCCAACAAATATATATCGTCAACAAATGCTATATCTCTCCTTCAATAATTGTCTCATTTTTTCACCTACATTCCTTAAGATTTGATCACTTAGTAGAACGATAATATTGTACTCACTTCCATTCTTTTAACATATTTCACATTTCTAGTATACTATATTAACATACATGACAGATGTATCCTCAACCAGAACACAATCCACATAAAATTAGTGCTCTCCAATAATAGGTTAAAACATTTGCGAACCAAGTAGCTCTCTTTAATCTTATTGTATTCTCATTTGTTGTTTATCCCTTGCTATTAATGCACTAGTTTTATACTCATTTGTTAGAAAGCACGTTTCCTTTTATTCCTTTAGCATAGAATGCAAATCTAAACATTTAGAGTGCTTCCAATTTAGTTAGATTACTTAATAGTGTGAACTAAATTTTTTACTCACTACACTCTCCCTTTATGTTTTCCTTACAAGTGCAGCAAGCTAACTTCCAAAGGCCACTATTTTGATATACATACCTATTCAAAATCACATTTACAGGTATTATTCTAAATTTACTTTTACTCTATGTAACTTCTATACACACTTTTATTTAAACTACTACTTGTATGGTCGCATTCAACAACATTGTTGCTTTCTGAAATATTATCGAATTAGTTAAGTATATTTTGTTGGGTATACAACATATTAATTTCACACTTCACAAAGTATGCTTTTTATACATCATTGAAAGTAAGTAATAGCTGCCAACTACAATTTACTTTTGCAAGGACTAGTTCGCTCTCTTGCCACAATGTTTTCTTTGACTGTGAACGCAATTAAGATGATCCATGATGGAAACGTAGACCTACAACCCCATCTACAAGCAATAGATATTTCAATGTTTGGACATGGGCCTGAACCAACCAATCGCTATATACTACAACTCTCTGATTGGGTGCATAGTCAGAAGGCTACACTTCCAAAATAGTTCAACCACCACATAGATTCTGAAGAACCACAAAAGGGTTCTATAGTTAAACTCATTAAATACAGCAGCCCTATTCTTTGCAGTTCAAGGTGAGCCATCATATTTTAGTAATTTGCTACAATTTGCAAAATCAAAAATTTTAGATTATCTTTCATGAAATCCATTATTTCACATATCGTCCTATTGATAATACTTCTTCATTTTACACTCATAGGTGGATCGTCATATTGGGAATTAGAAATCATATGTGTGCAACAAGATATCATTGGCGAGCCCACCAACCTCTTTGAACAAAAAACCCAACAAGTACAAGCCACGTCTACAAGCCTTGATGACAATGTTATAGTACCGCAACCTCTCCTGACAAAATATTCCTTGACTAAGGATGCAATCAAGATGATGAATAATGGTAACCTAAACTTGCAACCCCATCTACAAGCATTAGAAATTGCACCATTTCGCCATGCACTCAAACTGGTTGATTGATATAGAGTGGATCTCTCTGATGGGGTACATAAGCAGAAGGCAACACTTCCAACAAAGTACAACCAATGCATAGCTTCTAAAGAACTCCAGAAAGGATCTATACTCAAATTGATAGGATACAGTTGCCCTGTTCTTTGCAATTCAAGGTGAGCCATGCTATTTGCATGCTCATCTACAAAATTCACAGCTACCAACTTGTAGGCTAACATTTTTTATCCGCTATGCCACATTTGATTGTACTCAAAATACTGACTCGTTTTATCTTTATAGGTGGATAGTCATCTCCAAATTACAAATCACATGTTTACAACATGACATCATTGGTCAACCTACCTACCTGTTTGAAGAGAAAGTCCAGAAAGTAACTTCTACAAACTCAACTACTCCATCTACGAGCATGAGTAACATTCCTATAGTGACAAAGTCACCTACTCAAAGGGCACTGTTTGGGTTATCCTCTTCCCTACAAAAGAAAGACTCCCCATCCAATATTATGCCTATTAGAAATTTGAATCCATTTCAAACAAGGTGGCTTATAAAGGGTCGTGTTACCATTAAAAAATAGATGCACCACTTCAACACACAAAAGGGACAAGGGCAGGTCTTCTCTTTTGATATTGTTGATTATGAGTGCACTGAAATACGAATAACATGCTTTAATGAAGTTTCAAACCTTCATTACATGAATGTACATTTTGGAGAAGTATATGCAATATCTGGTGGGACTATTAAGTCAACTAATATGTTGTACAACAAACTGAATAGCCAGCTTGAAATTCTTTTAGTCGAGGAATCCAAAATTTCTCACTCAGAAGATGACCTTGTAATTCCCAAACATAAGTTCTCCTTCACACCCTTTAAGGACATTTAATATCCTTGTTGATGTTATTGGAATAGTCATATTTGTGGACCCAAGCTCAACCATAAGGAGGAGGGATGGGACTAAAGTTCTTCGAAGGAGTATCAAATTGATAGATACCTCTTCGTCTACCATTAATATTACTTTATGGGGTCCAACAACTGAAAAAGAAGGCAAGCAACTACAATAGAGCTATCACTTAAAATATGTGTCCATACTTGCAATAAAAAATGGACGTGTCACTAAGTATAATGGCAAGGTCATAAGCACATTGGCAAGCACCCACCTATTTGTAAACCCAAGAATAGAGGAGGCAGAACAACTCAAATCATGGTTTGAACAGAATGGGGCTAATGTCACTCCATTGAATACACAACCATTGGATGCACCTCTCATGCTTATGAGGAAATAAATTGCTGATATTGAAGAGAAAACTACCAATGTGAAAAAAACTTTCCAATGCACTCTAAAAGTAATAGTGCAATACATAAAAACAAATTCATTATGCTATCCATCTTGCCCCCTTGACTTAGATGGAAGATAATGTGAAAATAAAGTTGTGCAGAATGATGATCAAACATGGTATTGTTCCAAGTGCAAAGCTACTACTCCTAAATGTACCTATAGATACATACTCCAGCTAAAGCTCACAGATCATACAAGAATATTATGGGTTGTTGCTTTTGAAGAACCAACTACCAAACTCCTTGGAATGTCTGCAAATAATTTATACATGCTACAATTCAATTCTGGAACAAAAACTAATAAATAATGTAGATAATTCCATGTATGATTCAAGTGTTTCTCAAGGACGGGTCAAATCAACAATCACAAAGGTCGATGGGTTGGATTTTGTTGCAGAGAATTTGCTTATGTTGAGTGAAATCACTACTATGTCTCATATTGCTAGTGTTTAGATGTACCTCAAGCACTCATATAATGTATATGAAATTTTGTAACATATTATATAGTATACTTTCTAGACTTTTCATTCCATACATGGAATTTTAAAATCACATGTATATTGAATATATTGTTGTTATGAAAATATAAAAATACTGTGATATATTTCTTCCACCATATTACTCATGTATATAGCATACCAATTGTATCTCAACAACTTTTCAAAGAATATAATGATCGAAGAACTCATCAACATTAATGTTTACCTTCTTCAATTTTGTATGTATTTTTAATTGTTCATTTGATAATTATAGTTCATATTTCCTTTACAGATGGCGACCTCTACCCCTAAAAGCATACAATCCCGTAAAAGAACTCATAACTACTACATGCAACATAAAGAAGAAATCAAAATTCGCCGTCATTTCGAATGCATAGGAAAACAAGCAATAGAAGCCAATGCACCACCTTCCTTTTAGTCAAACCAACACAACATTGAGCCATACGAATGTGCATCCCAAAACGAACACACTTTTGACATAGGTTTGTCAGCATGCACACATGAAACAATGCACACACGGAAAAATCAATCCACAAGCTTACCGCATTCTGAACAAAACTTTATAGATGCTTCAAAAAGATTTCGTTCAAAACTAGATAAACTATCCAACTTACCAACTTGCACAATTTTCCATGAATGCTACCCAGGAATCCGTACCAACGCAACACAAACTGGTCTAGTTTGTTTTAGATGCTTCCGTGAGACAGGTAGACATCGTTTCTCAACAACTAATTTAATGGACCCAAGAGTACAGTCGTACGAGCTACAAACACTAACACAAGTCAAAGAAATGTTAAAGCATGAGTCAATCCAATAATACAAGTAACACATGCTCGTGGAGGCCAATACAAATATAGTGGCCACACAATTTGTTTCCCGCAGGATATCAAAACCATAGCAAAATACTTGCCACATAAAATAGAAAACTTGGATGTTTTGGTGGTTCGAAGAACCAATACAAGAGGTGACCATTATGACTACTATGTAAGTAGGCATCGTGTGGGGGCTGCACTGAAATATAAAATCACAAATTACCCATATTACAAAGATGTCGAGGTGGATTTTGCATCTCTTCGGGAGCTCCCCGATACAAATACAGACATTTCCAGTATGCTTCATAACATTAATGCTAACGATCACAATATTGTTGCTCCAATCAGTTCTTCCAAATTTAACGCGGACTCATCCGAAACTGAATTCACTTGCTCCTCATCCTTCATGGCTAGGCTACCAAATAAACGTCATGAACTAGAAATCATAAAAGAAACATTGCAAGTTAGAGATCACAATCACACCATTATAGATTGGCCAACACTTGAGTCATCACCAGTTAATGAATACAATACTGAAGGACTTCTAGACATGGCTTTTCCTTCTTTGTTTCCCAATGGCGGTGCATTACATTTACAACCTCGCTATAGAAAAATTCAAATGCATGAATATGTGTTGCACCTAATGAGGATCCATGATAATAGATTTGGTAGGCACCCAAGGTTTAGATATTTTGTCTTGAATCTATTGATGCGTCACCGAAGCTAAGGTGTTGCCTCCATTTTTGTCAGGAAAAATGTTGAGGAATGCATACCAATTACCATAGATAGCCTTCGCCTCCATATACAAACGTTGCCTGACACTAAACTAGCTGAACAACTGATGCATTACGGATCATCCCTTACAGGGACACGAGCATATTGGAATAAGTTTCATGGTGAATTGTCAAACATGATCAACCAAATAGGCTCCCCAACACTATTCTTCACCTTAAGTGTTGCAGACACCAAATGGCCTGATTTACATCAACTATTTACAAAGGGGGAAACCCAAACATCACTAAAAAATAAAAATCACATAGATAACATTGTTATGAACCCACATACTACATCCTTATACTTACATCAAAGATTCACAGCATTTCGTGAAGAAGTCTTAGAGAAGCTATATTGTGCAACAAACTACTGGTATAGATATGAGTGGCAACATTGAGGGTTTGCACATGTACATGGCTTCCTTTGGCTTGAGGGTGCACCAAACATGGACACACTTAACTGGAGCAATCATATAGATGTAGACATAGAAAAATCATTCTTTGACAGATATGTCAGTGCTTGGAATCCTCAAAATTTGGGAGATAGAAGCAACACATTCCATCGATCTTCGCAAGATGATCCATGCTTATTAACAACACCCAAAATATTTGCTACAAACACACTTACTGACTATGAAGAGTTACTTAACTGTGTCCAGAGACACACCAAGTGTTCAGAATCAACATGCCTTCGCAAGAAAGGGAACAACATGGAGTGTCACTATAGTGCGCCCTAGCCTGAATGTGCCAACTCTTCATTGTGCAGTGACGAAGCTAGAAAAAAAACCTATTTCCCTGCACGTAATGATGATAGATTGAATATACATAGTCCAGAAATGCTTTCCATATGGAGGTCCAATATTTATTGTTAGCCTGTACTTTCAAAAACACTAGTTCTAAAGTACATTGCAAAATATGCCGCGAAGGCAGAAAGAAAATCTGAGAGCTACCTTGATATGTTGACACGCATATGTCAAAAGCAAGCACCCCAAGACAAGGCACTTGCAACATACAGAAAATTCATGTCCGAAATTATTGTTGATTGTGATATAGGTGCACAAGAAATGTGCCATATGTTGCAAAAGTTGCCCCTTGTTGTTTGCAATCGTGAATTTATGGTGCTTAATGTTGGTAGAAAAGTTTTCAATTGAATCCAAACAAACCGAAACGAAAATACATTGGAGCTGACCTACATCCATAAATACACACAACGTCCTCTTCAAATGGATAAAGTAACACTACTTGAATCTGCATGAACATTCTCATTCTCATCAAGTCGCAAAGAGTACAAGTGGAAAGAAAGGAAACATAAGGAAATTATCAGTGTCTTCCCTCGATTTACTGCTATTCCAAAGGAGGATTCAAAAAAATTTGAAACATTTTGTTGGAGTGAACTACTTCTTTACAAGCAATTTCGCAACATTGAAGCAGACATTGGTATCGAGAAAGAGAAAATTGTTGCAAATTGGAAGGAGATGAATTTATGTAAATATTGTGTGTGGCATGTTGACCGTATAGTTGATGAAGAAGTAAGTCAAGAAGAGGAAGAGGAGCCAGAAGATGAAAACAATATAGGCAATACAATTCAATTGAATGAATGGGAGTTCTTATCACAATTGGGTCTTGGTACTAGCGGGAATTTTAATTCCCTCGATATGCTTGGAAGACATGACTTTGACACTTGCCACAAGTGGAATGCCTATACAATACCTCAACCGTTACATGAAACTACAGAGCATTTCATATGCACAAACAAGGTGGACCAACATGACAGCCCAACACCCTTTGAGTTTAGCGACCTCCCATATCCACTCTCTCCCAAACAACAACTCACTTTGACACTTGTTTTGGACCACTACAGTTCTTTTGAAATAGAAAAACCATTGTACATGATCATACAAGGCATGATAGGAACATGGAAATCCTATCTTATTCATTGCATTAAACACTCCCTTTCCAATTTAGTGCCACAAGAACATAGCCCTCTCCTTGTTGTTGCTCCTACAGGAATCGCAACATTCAACATACATGCTTCAACTATACATTTTGCCTTGAAGATTCCAATCAAAGAAATGCATCCATTGAAGGATCAGTCGCTTGCAATGTTCCAACATAGCATGAGACACATAAAATACCTCCTAGTTGATGAGCTAAGCTTTCTAGGCCCAAAATTATTCTTAAAAATCGATACTAGGCTACGCGAGGCTTTCCCCCACCAACAACACTTATGCTTTGGTGGAAGATCTATCATTCTTGTAGGTGACTTTGCACAGCTACCTCCTGTAATGGACAAACCTATATATGTCACCCACACAGATGCGAAAGCCCTTTGGGAACAATTCACTATTGTTATCACACTAGAAAAAATATTTCGACAACATGGAGACACACAAGCTCAAATTGACTTTCGAAGAACTCTACAAAACATCCGTAATGCAGAACCAACCGAACAAGATTGGGAGCTACTAATGCGTCGCACAAACAAAGAATTACCACACAAAGAAAACAAGTCTTTCAACCTAGCAATGCACCTATTCCCGACCAATGACTTGGTTGGAACACACAACAAAAAAATGATACAGCTATTAAATCTTCCTATTGCACTTAGTATTGCAATAAAAACAACCCTACCATCAAAGATTGACAATGATGCTGACAAGATTCCCCATGAACTCCTACTCTATAAAGGCCAATGCATCATGCTAACTACAAACCTATGGACTCAAGCAGGCCTTGTAAATGGTTCTCTTGGACAAGTTGTAGATATTGTATACACAGAAAGCTCCAAACCACCAGATTTACCATTATATGTGGTAGTAAAATTTGATACTTACAATGGCCCACCTTGGAGCATCCATGCCCCAAAAACTATTCCTATATCACCCATATCACTAGGTGCTCAAAGGCAATTACCACTTTGCAGTGCATGGGCGATTACAATACATAAATCCCAAGGAATGACAATCGAAAGAGCAACAATCGATATAGGCAAAAAAGAAAGACAAGGATTAACTTTTACAGCTATATCTAGAGTTAAATCAATACATGGACTTAGGATCGACCCACCATTTACCTTTGATCGATACTCAAGAATGAAGAATAATCCATTCACAATTATCAAGAAAAAAGAAGAGCTCCGACTACGTATTCTCTCTTTATGATGATTACAGGTACACATACATTAACACCCCACTCCCTCAAGAAAGCTATATTTGTTTTTTTTTATCTTCACCTTACCATATTGATATACATAGAAAATATTATTTCTATAATTAACCTGCATTTGCAATCACATGCAGGTGGATGTTCCAGCTTCGTATACTCCTACAAATGGTTGCTCAAAGCTAGAAAATTTGCAATCACATGCAATTGGATGTTTCAGCTTCGTATACTCCTACAAATGGTTGCTCCAAGCTGGTGAATCCTCCCAAAGTATTGGTCATTTTTAGGACATACAAAGACTCTATCACATTCAATACAATATTGAGCCACTTCCCATGCCTCCATGAAAATACAACAAACCCCTCTGCATTCAATCCATCCTACCAAATTGATCCATATCAAGAACATGAACCAAAGCATATTTCAGGCAACACCATGCAAAATCAACATCAAGAATCTGAACATCCAATAAATCATATACATATACCACCTACTCTTCCATCCACTCATGAGATGCTCACTCCTAAATGTACATGTAGCTGCTCCACAAAAAAGAAGAGTCAACATTTGGGAGACTGTATAGTCCTTATGATAAAACCGCTATCAATGCTACCACACTTCATACCTTCAACCATGATTCACACATCATCCCATCCACCAAAATAAATAAAGGGCCAAATAAATAAAAAATTGGAAAAATAATATGCAGATGGATACCATAAAATACAACACAAAAACATCCCTACCAACCTCCATCAGTAAAAGAAACTATGTGGAAAAAATCAAGAAGGGAAGCACTTCCATCAAATAAAGTCCAATAGTGCACAAGAAAGCTTCAATAGAGACCAAAAAAGACATATGCACACAGTTTGGCCCAAACGAATCACCAAATCCACCTACCATTGTTCGCCTCCCAAGTTTGGAAAAAGAAAATCCAAACCGTCAACCGTTAATGTACACCATCATAAGTTGGGACATCCATGATATCCAAATCTCAGAATAACCATGCGTTGACAACAACACTTTATCATAAGGACTCTTATGGCTCCCTAATCGAGATTTCTGCATCTTAATGAGATTGCAAAAAAAAAAAAACAACACCTACATGTGGCAAAAGAGGTACACGCATCTTACCCCATCCACAATAGATCCAACACTCCATCCACCTTATGCAAACTAAATTAGTTCATCCATGTACCACCTACCAAATCCATGTTTACCCATCAACCCCCACATTCTGAATCCTCCTGATCTTGATCGACATTCGATGTACACCTTACACCTGCTTATGGTAAATTTCTTGATATGGATCGTAATCATTCACTGCACCACCATTATACAAGTATTCTCTAGATACCCACACGCACTCCAAATAACACCCCCTGCCATCCTTTCCATACCTTGCATTTCCATTGATCAATTCATTTATTCCATGCACCCACCACTGCATTCCATGTACACTCCTACAACAACACCACTATTGAAGCAAACATCATGCAATATATCCATCTATTCCAAAAAAAATGTAATGATTCGTGTTCTCAATCTATTACTGAGATTCAAACATTGTATAATCACATTGTATATTTACCGACTACTATTTTCTAATGTCTAACATTGTTTCTTTTGCTAATGATGTCCATACAAGTACCAATTTGCATGTCTCTCCCCTTCTTACTTCTCTATATTTTTCTATCGACGTAACCCTTGCACCCCCTCCAATGCAAGTACTAGTTTATAGTATTGTAGAGGGAGATCAACAATGAAATGTAAAGATGCTCAAGAAAATGTTGAGATTACAAAGTACAAAATTAGTTGAGTAGTAAAATAGTACACAACTAATGGATCCATAACTACTTCAAAATACACAGGATCATGAGAGAATAATGAAAAATTTGAGCACAAATCCAAATTATCTTCTCTTTGATCATATATCTCTTTCAAACTTATCATTTTCTTACCTTTATATTTTGATCTTAATGAGGCAAGAGTAGGATCTGATTTAGCACTTACTTGTGAATTGGGAGTAGGATGACTTGCATGACCAAATGATTCACCTTGTACAATGACTTGCATGACCAAATGATTCACCTTGTACAACATTCCTTGGAGTTCTTGTTGGAGTATTTGTTCCTGCTTGAGTAATTTTTCCTACTTGTGAATTTGATTGATCACCTTGCATAATTTTCTCTTCAAGTTTTTCATCATTCTCTAGTATTGGTGCTCCAATTGTGATTGATTGGTCAATGCTACCATCCCATGCTTCTTCTTCCTTAAATTTGACATCTCTGCTAACAATCACTTTCTTTGAAATGGGATTATACAATTCATAAGCCTTTGATTGCTCACTATAACCAATGAAAATACATTTCTCATTTTTATCATCCAATTTTCTTCTCAATTCAAATGGCACTAATGAATATGCAACACATCCAAAAATTCTCAAATGAAGTACACTATGCTTCTTACCATCCCATGCTTCCTATGGAATTTTTTCCTTGACACTCTTTGTAGGACTTTTGTTCAAAGTGTATACAACACAAGCTATTACCTTTACCCAAAAATCATTAGACAAGTTTTTAGCCTTCAACATGCTTCTAGCCATTTCCATTATGGTTATATTCTTCCTCTTTGTTACACCATTTTGCTGTGGTGTACACCTTCTTGTTAATTGTTTCTTGATCCCATGATATCTGCAAAAAATTAGAAATTCATTAGAATTAAATTCACCACCTCTATCAGATCTCGATACTTTGATATATTGTCCACTTTGCTTTTCCACCATAGATTTGAACTCCTTGAATTCACTGAATGCTTCAGAATTCTACTTGAGAAAATATATGCACTAAAATCATCAATGGAGGTTAGAAAATAAATACTACCTCCAAATGATGGAGTTTGGATTGGTCCATATAAATCACTATGAAATATCTCCAATAATTCCCTTGCTCTATATGAGACTCCTACAAGAAAACTCTCTTTATGTTGTTTTACCAAAATGAAACTCTCACATGAGTTCACTAGTTGCTCTATTGATGGTAATCCTTTTACCATTTGTTTCTTTTGTAACAAACTCAAACCTCCAAAATGTAAATGTACATACCTCAAATGCCATAGCCATGATTGGTCTAAGTGCACAGTTTTGAAATTGACTTCTTCTTCTCCTTGGGTGCACTTAATTTGAAGGGGGGGCATTCAATTCTTGGTCATCTCCACTCTTGCAATCAACCCGTCATTTGAAAATTTATCCAATATTGTGCAAACATTATTCATAAAAAGATACGTTGTAACCCTTTTGTACTAGTTGTCCAACACTCATAAGGTTATGCCTTAGACCAGGTACAAAATAAACATCGGGAATAAAATTTAATTCACCATTTCTTGTCAAAATATTTATTACTCCACCCATTACAACCACTTTATTATCATTTCCCAATTTCACTTCAGACTTTATAGAATCATCAAGACTAGCAAACAAGTCTTTATTCCCTTTCATATGATTAATGCATCCACTATCCAAAAACCAAATATTTCTAGTGCTCTCTTGAGCAACATGACATGTGATGAACATACTTTCAAATTTAGATGTAGATTTATTTGTGTAATTTTCATTCTGCTTATCCATATCTCCTTTATTCTTTATACATTCATATGGATAATGTCCATATTTTTTGCAATAATAACACTAAATGTTAGATTTATCAAAGCTCTGAGAATTTTGATTGGAATAATTGTTTCCATGTCCTCTATTGTTGTAGTTCTGATTATTCCTTTCACCTTGATATGAATCACTTCTACCACCTCTTCCTTTGCCTCTACCTCTGCCTCTTCCTCTAAAGCTTGGCCTTCCTCTTCCTCTCTTAGATGATGTCTGAGACTTGAAAGCATTCTCAATAGAAGTATTGGTATTTTTATTCATTCTAGACTCATGTGTTAACAAAGATCCAATTAACTCATCTACTTATATCTATTCCAAATCCTTGGATTCCTCAATTGCTACAACTATAGCATCGAATTCACTGGGTAAACTCTTGAGAATATTTTCTATAATCTTTTGATCTAATAAATCTTCTCCATTAGATCTAATTTGATTTACAATATTCATGACCTTACTCATAAATTGGTCTATGGACTCTGATTCATTCATTTGCAAATTTTCAAAAATTCTTCTAAGAGATTGTAGTTTAGCTACTTTCACCTTTGTCGTACCTTGATAGGCTGTCTCCAAAATCTCCCAAGCTCTCTTGGATCTCATTGATGTTGCAACTCTAGGAAAGATGGACTCATCCATTGCTTGTTGAATTAAAAATAAAGCTTTTGCATCCTTTTTCTTGTTGTCTCTAAGTTTTTTTTTTTTCTCTCTGTGTTAATGCCTGAAAGGCTGGCTGATCTTGTGGTTCTGCAAAACCATTTTCTACCAAATCTCAAACATCTTGTGAACAGAAAAATATCCTCATCTCAATTGTGCAAAAATAATAATTCTTACCAATGAAAATAGGAATTTGGGGTTGAGAAATATTAGTGCTTGTTGCCATGATCTGCAAATTGGTCTTCTCCAACAATCTCTAATCTGTCTCATTCAATCTGCTTCTTCAAACTGTGGCTTTTACAACAACTTTTCCCTTCACAATAAATTGCTCAATTTTCTATGATTCTCCTCCTTTTTCTTTGTTTGTTGATAGGTTACAGATTTGCCCAAACCTCTGATACCACTTTGCTAGTTAGGAAAATACAGAAAATAGAGAACTGAAAAACTGCTACAACAAAACAGATTTTTATTTTTTTTATAATAAAAACAAGTTACAACAACCTCTTTTAATAGAGGCCTTCAAGAATTCGAAGATAAGCAATACTAAAAATAAAAGCTTTAAAACAACTTTAAAACAAAGCAAAACAGTAAAAAGAATCCTAGCTAAATTCCTAATTAAGGGTTACAAAAAACTTGTAGTTTTTTTTATCTCCTCATGTGAAGAATTACTGCTTTATTCTAACAAAAAATGCCATTACATTAAGAATGCTTGGAAAACAAAGAAATCCCTTTTATTTCATCAATTTCGATAACTTTGTGTTTTTTTCAATTTTTTTTGAGCCTTTGTGTCTATTCTACATGAAAAGTAGAAAAATTGATTTTTTTTAAAAGGAGAGAGCTTATCTACCCTTTGCCCATTTTCCCTTTTGCAATATTTTTGGCTTATCAGCCTGTTTGGTTGGGAAAACTTTCTCTGGTTTGTCTCCTTTCATTGGATTTTTGTAAGGCTTTCGCCATTATTGCTTATCTTGTTGGTGCATAAGTCAAAGATTTCATAGTTCATTGGTGTGATGTGTTTCAGTTTGTAAAATTCGTGATTGAGAGGATTACAAATCAAGGCATCGTTTGTGGAAAAATTGAACCTCAGATGCAAATCATTTAAACTTGCATGCAAACTGCACAAAGCCCACACTGGACCATGGCATTTTGAAGATTGCTATATATTGTTGATATCATTTGTGGCATGATACTTTTTTCTCATGCAAATACCTATAGGTCAACAAAACATTAAAAAAAGTCACCATTTATAGGAAACATAGTTTTTCTTGGTATACACTGGATATTAGTGTGAGTCTCTCTCTTCTTCTAGTGTGTGGGTCTTTTCACCCTGCTTGTGTTACTTTTTGTCTTGTATGTGAGCAGAAGATTTGCATTGGGAAAGAGTCTTTATTTACATGTGGGGGTTGTGAGAATCTATCCTCTTGTCTCTACATGCACAAGCTTTCCCTTAGAATTTAGTCTTTGTCATCTCTGCGTGTGGGAAGGTATTCTTTCTTGATGTGCTACATACGAACTTTATATCTATTATTAACGAGATCCTCTTTGCAAGGGAGGAGGAAAGATATCCAATAGTCCAATGACCTCAACACTTCTCCCATGGCTCCTCAAGTCAACTCTTATCTTCAAACAACCCATATAGAGGTACATAGCTACTATGTAAATATCTGATGTTGCTTCCATCGCGAGTCTCTTCAACATGGTGTCACAACCTGCTAGTTGAGCATAGAGGTTTTTTTTCTTGGAATTTGCAACAACCTTCTCCAATTAAATTGGACTCCCTATTATTGTGCCACGTGGCTTTGGCTTTGGTCTCAAAAAAGGCCTCTTCAAATAATTGCCCCAAGACTTGATTACTTCTCCACATTTGGTGTGAAGATCTTCCTCAATCCCACACGGCCCATTGACTTGGCCACTTTTATTTCCTTTTTGACATTCAATTTTTAACCCTGCTAACATTTTTTCTAACCATTAGTGGTTTATAGTAAACTATAACAATTTATGCAAATTGTTATATGCAAGTAATTAGCAGACTGTTTGAGTAATTTAAATTGTTTGTAAAGGGTGTAGTTTTCATTTTTGCATAACTTGTAAAAGGGCAGTCAGTTTTTTGAGTATGAGTAGTTGATGGGAAGTTGGTTCCATCTCTGACATTTTGATATTGAGGCATTTTATATTTCATGTTGTTTTAATGCATTTTTAATCTTCTGAAGTCACTATTGTAAGTGAATTTCAAAGGGGCATAACTTTCACCCCCATTATCAAAATTTCACAAACTTTTTTTTACTCATATCAGAATTTTGCAAGGAATTCACTTTTTCTTGTATTTTTTAGATTTGGATAACACATTTTGTAAAAATCACCTTGCATTATAACAATCGATTTACCATCCAATCTTCACACAAGTTGTAATTCTCTCCCACATTATTCTAGGGGGCCTAAAATCAACACTAATCATTCTTGGGGGGCTCTCTAAATCAAGGGGGGTAATATAGTTGTTTCTACTTTTGTGTTTTTTGTTTAATGTGATATTATCTCTCATACTAAATCCATTACATTTGAGTATTATTTGTAGTCCTCCTAATAAATAGAAAACCAAATGTTGCTATTGTGGGATTAAAAAGTGCACAACAAAAGATTGTCTTCAATATCCAAATATAGAAATGAAGTGCAACTTCTTCTTGATCATGGTATTACCTTACTTGATCATCTTGTTCCAGCACATGTAAAAACAACATCTAATCTCACTCAAACATCTTGTGATACACCATCATTTGGGGATGAACAATGTAATCATATATCTTTCATTAAGATCTCAACTCCCATTTTTTGTTGCTACATCTGAATCCATTGTTCACTCATCCATGAGTTCCACTGATTCTTTGCATCAGGATGTAATGTTATCATCATTCTAGATTTTCCACATTGGGATGTATATCTACTAGACATCACTTCTTTATTTGAAGAATCCGACCTTGCAGATTTGGATGACACCATTGAGAACATTTATCTTCTCTATGATGTCAAATTTGATGAAGTTGAATCATCATTTCCATCTTTGTATCTTTCTCTTACCTCACATACATCAACTTCTATCGTGATAGATTGTACAAAAACTCATGAGTTGGCATATCCAACTCAAGCATCATCTATGTTGACATCCTCTATAATAGTATCATATCCACATTGGTCCAGTTATCACCATACAAACATGGTCCATATTCTTGATTCACATTTGGTACCTTATCCATCTTATCAATATTCATCACACATCAACATTGGCTTGGATATCATTGAGCATCATTCAAAGGAATCATTGGCATCATTTTAGTCTTTGGACCATGTGCAAAATTTAGAGACATTTATCTTACTTCCTACATATTCCTATCCATAATGGGAATTCCTTTTGCACACATATGTGGTGTTGTTTCTTCCCAAGGGGAGAAATGTTGTTCAATGATCATGGATCATCTTCAACATCTAGTGTTGAGCATCCACCAACACTACATGCATCATTTTGAGGGGAGGTTGCATGGTTTATCTTCTCCTATCAGTTTTGGGAGGAAGCATTTCCTCACTTGGAGCTCATTATTTCTCATTTTTGGGGGGGTTATAGGACCACCTCTCTTTTCTCTCATATGGGGGGAACATTAATGTACTTATATGATAGAAGTTGTCCTTGGGGGGTCATCATGAGTCCTTCCATCTTCTTCACTCATACGTTTTATTTCATTACATCATTTCTCTTTTGGAGAGGGGTTTTTATTTCCCACTAGGTTTTTCTCCTTTACTCCACTTTATCATAAATTTTTACATGAGTAGCTAACAAGGCCTAGTAGCCAAGACTCATCATCTTGCATGCATTACTCCCTAAGTTTCACTTAAGAGGGGGTGTTAGTATAAAGAGTGTCATTATCACACCTAGTTAGCTAATCACCTTTCAATGATTGACCTATTCACACTCATAGCTTAAGTTTACTTAGGAATTTTAGGATTTTGTCTCATTTCATAGCATTGAGACATGTGTCCTCATCACTTGAGAAATATATTGCATGCGTACTTTCCACTTTCTCAGACACTTGTCAAGTGAGCTCACAAGTGTTACATCTTTGGAGGGGTAGTAAATCATTGTCTCCTACCTTCTCACCTCATCTACCTTGCTTATATATTCAAGGTTCCTCATTTCATTTGCATATTCTTCATTTTGTATTGATATGCATACTATTATGCTCATTTTTTTCTTGTGAAAGGTAGTCAATTTGACCTCATCTACCTCTCACTTGCTCTACCCTTTTTCTCATCAAGAATGTTAGAAAACAGAAGGGACTTTTTCTAGGCTTAATGAATCCTCCTTTAAGTAGTCCTCAACATATTCTTGTACTTCTATAAGATTGCGTAAGTAAGTTGGTTTAAATAGGATTTTCCCTAAACATTATGGTCAAATTATAATTTCACTTTTTTTCCTATTCTTGAAATACAAAATAGAGACAAATCATGCTACAACAACTTTTAAACAAATATATTATTTTTTAAATGGTTTTTGTTTACTAACTAGTTGATTATAAATTTTTCTATAATTTCCTACTCTTTGATTCTTTTCTTTAGCTTATTCTTCATAATGCTTATTCATTTCTTCTAGTTATTTTTTATTTTCTAAAATGTATACTATCTTGTGTATTGCTCTCTTAAGAAATGAGATCCTAGTCAGTTTTCTTTCTTGTGTTAAGTAGTCATTATTTTCCCCTAGAAATTAATAAATATATTTTAAATGATTATGAAATAAATTGTAAAATATTAGTGAAACAAAGGAAATGTGGGTGTATTCCACCTTTTAGGAGATGGAACACACAAGAGGGGTTCTCCTATTTCGCTCTATTTTATTCAAGGAAACCCTAGAGATCCCTCAACCAAGTGACTCAATTGAGGGAAGGAATACTAGGAGGTCTCCTTGGGTGTGATTAAATACAAAAGGGTGTTCACCACTAAGCAAGGGGTTAGAAAGAAGGAAATGTAAATGATATGCAAATCTAACAATGTAACCTAGAATATGAAGCTTTAGATCAAAACAGTAAACTGAGAATGAATAGAGGTGCACCTGAAAAAATGAAGATGCATAAAATAAGGTCTGCAATCCCAAAATTATTAATTTTGAAGCACATTGGGACTCATATGCCAATTGGGGTGATTTAGTCCTAGTTTAGGATTTCGGGCTGAATCCAAAATCTGCAACTGGTAAAGCAAGATCTACAGAAAATTGTTGAAAAGTGGTATACTAGGACTCATACGCTAGTTGTGGCGATTTAGTCCTAGTATTAGGGTTGATCTGAAACTCTGATATTCTCTAGTGATCTCTTGTAGCTTCTCTCCCTTCAAATCTCCAAGTCTGAAACTTCAAATTCAGACCAGTATGTGACTTTCCATAATCTTGCAAGAAAGGTGACAACTTTGACAACTTTGCAAATTTGGCAAGCTTCTCCAATCTTGCTCTTCAATGGATCTTCAACCTAAATCTACAAATCACACATCAAAGAGAGGGAAAATTATTGTTTTGTTAGTGGATCAAACCCCGTTTTGGTGATCAAACCTTTAAATGAATAGAAATAGAATCAAGGAATGATGAATGAACAAATAAGCTATGTTGTAACTCACCAAACCCTTGGAACAAAGGCTACAATCTTGTATGAAATGGATAACATGAATGTACATCTTGAATCTTGATTGTGTCTTATGAATCTTGACTTGACTGCTTGCTTGAATCATGAAAACCTACATCACAAATGTTAGCTCAAAAACAAACATGATGCATGATGACTTCAACATGATGCTTGATTCTTGATTGTGGCTCCAAAATACTTGATAATCAGCTCTTGAATTGCTATAATTCTTGAAGACTTAGATCACACTTTCTCATGAAAATTTATAGGAGAAAATATGTGAAATAACCTTGTATTTATACTTGTTTATGCCAAATTTTCCAAAATTACAATAGTACAATCCAACATCAGATCTAGGAGAATAAAATCTTGCCAAGAATTTGAATTTAAAATAGGTCCAAGCTAAGCAGGACTCATATGCTAGTTGAGGCGTATGAGTCCTAGTAGCCTAGGCTTGGGACACAAAATTCAAGAAATGTTAAGCTCTATGCCAAATTCAGATTCATGCCTTGAAACTTAGGTGGGACCCATACACCCAAGGTGGCATATGAGTCCCAAATCACTAAATCTGGAACACACAACCAAAAAAATATTAAATTATGATTGGTCATTTGATATGTGTTGGGATTATCCTCAGAAAGATGCATTAAATAAGGCTTGTGAATGTAAAATAGGACCAAATAAGGCATAAAGATGCCCAATTTTAGCAAGGAGGGCCCAAACAAGTGTGAAAATGTAAAGGGATACATTTTTCTACACTAAAATTAGGACCAGAACTTTCCACTACAACTTATATCCAAAAGTGAAATTAACAAACCTAAATATGTTACAATGGAAGATCTATTTGATCAAATCTTAATATTAGGGAAACTAAGATGTGTTATGATTGTTTTTTCCAAAGTGAGAAAGTTTCATGAAATAACTCTTTAAAATTAAAAGGGAGATGTAAAAGTAAAGGATATTATGCTTCTTTGGTTAAAATGAGTATTAATAAAGAGTATTTATATAAACTCTTTTAAATTGGAGGAATAAATGTATTTAATAAATAATTATTGAAGGAAACCATTATGAAAGGGTGCGATTGTTTGAAAACCACCTCTTAAGACATATAAAATATTTATACAAGACTTGGAAAAGGGATATGGAGATCAGTCAAAGAAGAAAAAGGTGGTTTGTTGGGCTATAGGTACTAGAGAAGGGGGCAGATAGATTGTGTTCAACTTGGGGTCTAGAGTATGTTGGAAATAGGTTGCCATTTAATTGCAAATCCTAAACATTAATTATTTCATGTATCTCCTAGATTCTTGGAATGTGTTCAACAACACTAAGATTAGGATGAGATTAAATATTTGGATGAAATAAATCATGAAATTGACAATTGTATTTATTCCTAAATAATAGGAGCATGTGGGTGCACACATGGTAAGGTGAAACTCACCTTGTGTCCAGTTAACTATACAGAGTAACAGTTAACACTTCTGAATGCATAAAGAATCCTAGAAGTTAGGATTTGGTGTTTTGCATGCTTGAAGTTGATTGATTCAGTTGAGAATCAGTTTAGTTCAGTTGATTGATTCGATTCGATTCGGTTGATTCAGTTCAATTCGGTTTAGTTATCTTGATTTGCATGCAAGTGCATGTTGCATGCATGTTAGTTACGAGTTGCATGTAGTTAGCTTGATTAACTTTGAATGCATAAGCTATATGCTATTGAGTTGTATGAATGCGGGGACTACCTCCGGTTAACAAGGGATGACCATTCTTTGGGAATGGTGTTGAGTAAATATTTGATTAACAATAAAAGAACTTCAGAAGCCAACCCAGGCGCCCAAGATGCTTTATTATGATAAAGATATTTCTGAAGGCTCAGTTAAGTAGCTTTAATTGTGGGCGCCATCTTTGAGGAATAGCTTTGGAATTATCACCGAAGTGAAGGAGAAGTTGTAGCTTCAGTTTGGGACACCCAAATGCATGATGCACATGTTGTAAGCTTTAGTCTTCATTGAAGAACTCTACTTGAAGGAATATGGCATACCTTTTCAAGGGCTTGAGATTATGCATTGTAATTATCACCATTTGATTATTACAAGGTTACATATTGTCTATATATCTCATTCAAGTTGAATAGAGTTGTAGAGTTGTTATTGCAGGTGTGAAGAAGATTGTGAAAGACAGAAGAAGCATTCTCAAGCAAGAATTGGAGCTATTGTAATTCAGAGTTTGAATAATAGAATAATTCTTGGTGGAGTTTTTTCCCGAAAGGGTTTCTCCACGGTATATCTTGTGTGATCCTTCTATTATCCTGTCTAGTTCTTCTTAATAATTCTCTCTACATTCTACAACAGTAAAATGGATTAATCAAGATAATCATCCACAAAGAATTTTATGTAACAAAGAAAAGACTTACTTAAAACAGCAATTTTGAAGTTTTACAGAGTATTAAGCTAAGAAAACACCTCATTTTTCAACATTTGGTGTCGGTGAGGTTGGGTAGAGTGATGGGACGCATTTCTCTTAAAGTTTGAAGGATTTTTTGGCTTAGTGGGATCTCTTATTATTTTTGTTATTTGCTGATTTTGGAATTAAGTTTTGTTATAATGAATTCAAGGTTAGATATTGAAAGGTTCAATGGTTCTAACTATGAAATGTGGAAATTAAAAATGGAAGATCTTGTTGAAGAAAGAGATCAATGGTTAGCGGTTAATAATGAGACAAAGACACCTACAACTATTTTAGATGAAGATTGGGCTAATTTAGATAAAAAGGCAAGAGGAACAATAAGGTTATGTCTTGCTGATGTTGTTCTTTTGAATGTTTCAATGGAAACTAGTGCATATAAATTATGGAAAAGAATAGAGGATATTTATCAAACTAAGAGTCTCACCAATAAGTTGTATCTGAAAAGGCAATTATATTCATTGAAAATGAAAGATGGTGATTCAGTTGCACAAAATTTGAATGCTTTCAATTTAATTCGGTCCGGTTAGCATGTCTGGCGTAGATGTAAAGGTAGAGAGGATGAGGATAAAGATGCATTTATTACTGTTAGATTACCAAATTCTTAGAGGAAAATCTAATTGTTGCAGGTGGAGTGCAAATGGTCTGAGATCAAAGATGGACAACATTATTCCCTCTATCAAAGGGAGATGAGGAGGAATCTAAGGAGGAAATCAGATGCCTTGTTTGTAAAGGTGAGCCTAGAAAAAGGAGCCTAAAAGAACAAAGGAAGGGAGAGGGAAAGTGAGGGCAGTAAGGTAAGAAGTGTGTTGGGCACGTGGGGAAGCCGAGGTGAAGAAGGATTGGTAGGAACAAGAGGTTTTGATTCTTCTGAGGAGTCCTGGATAATAATGTAATGATGCATTGGTTGAAAATTTCAGCTAATATTGTTTGTGATAACTCTTTGCTTCATGTTTCAAAGTAATCTTCGTAGAGAGGATGGTAGGCACGATGCCATGTGTGACTCGGTATCACGGTTTAGTGGGAGTTGTTGGCAGTGACTTGGATGCATCATTGGTAAGGTTATCTCCATGTGGTTGGAGATATGGTTTCTTGGTTTAGAGTTTGGCATATTTACATGGTTCTCTTGAGACTAAGATGTATAAGTATGCTATGATGCATGTGATCTCCTAAGAGGGGATGGTTAGATCATGGATGTCATGTTTATGTTCTTGATTCATGATTGGAGTTTTGACAATGATCTTGTGTAGTTCTCTTAAGTTTTGGGTACATTAATCATTTGCTTGTCTACTTCATGAAAGTGTTGTGTTGCATTTGGAGTTTGGCATATAAGTTGGTTAGTTCTGAGTCCCTCATGGATACTTGGAGAAATAGGTGAGCTGGAAATTCTCTTATGGTAAGGAAAGACATTTTGTTGGAATGGTTACTTGTAGAAAAAATTTCATGAAGACAGAAGAGTCTACACCTTGGTTGAATATGAATTCAACATACCGATTGGTTTAGCATGCCTCTAAAGGAGTGGTTTTTGATTCTGAGAGAGGCTTGGGAAGGTAATGGTTTTACGGTTGATAATGGGAAGGTATTAATTGAGAAAGTTAACACTTTAATTAATGTTACATATTATCTTATGAAACCATACAGATAAGTTCTCTTGGTTTTAATCATTTGCTTGGAAGCTTCATGATTATGCAGGTTGCATTTGAAGTTAGCATGGATTGATTAGTTGGTGCAAGAAGGCCATTGGCTTTGAGACTTGTACTTGTTTTATTATTTCTTGTTTAGAATAATTGAAATGTATAATGTCAAGTGGGAGAATGTTGGAAATAGGATGCCATTTAATTGCAAATCCTAAACATTAATTATTTCATGTATCTCCTAGATTCTTGGATTGTGTTCAACAACACTAAGATTAGGATGAGATTAATATTTGGATGAAATAAACCATGAAATTGACAATTGTATTTATTCCTAAATAATAGGAGCATGTGGGTGCACACATGGTAAGGTGAAACTCACCTTGTGTACAGTTAACTATACAGAGTAACAGTTAACACTTCTGAATGCATGTAAGAATCCTAGAAGTTAGGATTTGGTGTTTTGCATGCTTGAAGTTGATTGATTCGATTGAGAATGATTTAGTTCAATTGATTCGGTTAGTTGATTGATTCAGTTCGATTCGATTGATTTAGTTATCTTTAGTTACATGCAAGTGCATGTTGCATGCATGTTAGTTATTTTGAGTTGCATGTAGTTAGCTTCAGTTAACTTTGAATGCATGGCTAATAACATTGAGTTGTATGACAGATAACAGGGACTACCTCCAGTTAACAAGGGATGACCATTCTTTGGGAATGGTGTTGAGTAAATGTTTCAGTTAACAATAAAGAACTTGAAGCCAACTTGGGCGCCCAAGATGCTTTATTGGAATTAACTCCAATGCATGATAAGATATTTCTGATGGCTCAGTTAAGTAGCTTTAATTGTGGGCGCCATCTTTGAGGAATAGCTTTGGAATTATCACCGAAGTGAAGGAGAAGTTGTAGCTTCAGTTTGGGACACCCAAATGCATGATGCACATGTTGTAAGCTTTAGTCTTCACTGAAGAACTCTACTTGAAGGAATATGGCATACCTTTTCAAGGGCTTGAGCTTATGCATTGTAATTATCACCATTTGATTATTACAAGGTTGCATATTGTCTATATATCTCATTCAAGTTGAATAGAGTTTCAAATTGGTTATTGCAGGTGTGAAGAAGATTGGTAAAGACAGAAGAAGCATTCTCAAACAAGAATTGGAGCTATTGTAATTCAGAGTTTGAATAATAGAATAATTCTTGGTGGAGTTTTTTCCCGAAAGGGTTTCTCCACGGTATATCTTGTGTGATCCTTCTATTATCCTGTCTAGTTCTTCTTAATAATTCTCTCTACATTCTACAACAGTAAAATGGATTAATCAAGATAATCATCCACAAAGAATTTTATGTAACAAAGAAAAGACTTACTTAAAACAGCAATTTTGAAGTTTTACAGAGTATTAAGCTAAGAAAACACCTCATTTTTCAACAGAGTATACCCTATTGAAAGGCGCAAGACAACTAAGAGAGGGGGGTGAATCAGTTGTCACCAAACTCAATCACAAATCTCAAACACTTGTCAACTTCACATCCAATTTATTTTGTTATTAAGTATGAACATGAAGTGCAAATAACAGAAAGCAATATCAACACAAGAAACACCAAATTTACATGGAAAACCCAATAAGGGAAAATCCATGGTGAGGATTAACTCACAATATAAAGTAATTCCAAAATCGATTACAAAGAGGCTCACTACTTAGATACAAGGCTCATTGCCTACAAATACAAAAGATAATAGAAAAATCCACCACAACAGATTATACACATCCACAACCTTGATCAAAAGAATTGTAGACACGGTTATCTCACTACTTTCAAGAGTCTAACACATTAAAGTACTACTACCTCAATTCACTTTCACAAAATTTTCTTCTTACACTTGTGGTATATCTGATACATCAAATTCATAACATCTCGACTTGTTTTTATACAATCTTCAACCTTAGAAAATTTCTCTAAAGTTGGCTACACACGCTTCATTTCATAAATTCAAATTAGGTTGGCAACTCAACATTGCCACGGTGGAAGAGAATGAGAGTGGACCAAACCAACACTTAACCAAGACCCAAAACAGTGTCTTGGATCAATCACACGCTTCCTTAATTGATACTTATCCTTCACATGAAGTGTAAACTCCAGGTCGGCCAAACCTAATAAAAACACCAATGAACTTTGAAGTACACGCTTTCACAACAAGAAGATAACATGAAAACCACATAATACGCTTCACCAAACACTGGAACACATCTCAGATGCCTTCAAATTCATCTGCAGAAAACGAAACAACCTTCAAACATATAACACTCTCCATCAATCCATCTAGACTGCACAGACACACACAACAACATTGAAACTCATCTTCCAGAGCACCAAACCATGAAATCCTTTTCTAGAACAAACATAAAATCATTAAAATTCATCTACAAGATCTACAAGACCTGAAAAAAACTAGCAGAGAACTGTGCAGAGCAGAAACATTTCTCCCAGTTCATAGACAAGCAACTCTGCTAGACCAATTCACACACAGGTGAACACAAATTTCACTCTTCATCAAACTAGAAGCTACAGTCTAGGATATATCACCAATAGATTCCCATAAACAACACTTCATACCCACGCAAGCATAGGATCAATATAGAATAAATGTGGAGCACAAATCATAGCACATTTTGAACACACACAACTTTGTCTTCACTATTTCTCAAAAGCACTTGGCAACACATCATATCAGCAAACCTGCAACACCATAAAGATAGCTCCATGTACTCACAACATCTCAACAATATCTCAACTATACATGCACAACCTACAATCACTTGATTCCTTTCTCTACAACTACTTTTATTGTGTTGATATCAATGAAAACATCAATGACAACACCACCATACTCACTCATACTTGCAACAATCTCCCCCTTTGTCATTGATGGAAACACATGATGTGAAAAAACATCAAAGACACACTCTCTTTTATTTTCCATATTAGACAGCCTACACAACATTCCTGCACTCTCAATACTTTCTCTTCCCCTTTTTCTTTCACTTCTTTTCACATGACTCTCTCTCCCCCTTTGACATCAATGGAAAAGAGAAAGATTCAGATCACTCCCCCTTAGGAGTGCACCCACACAAATCATATTGCAACAATGAAACTTTCTACTCCCCCTGAGGAGTAGACCCATTCATCAATCAAGACAAATGAAGAATCTATAGATCCACTAGACTGATATACCTCCATGTGCACCTAGTTCAAAGAAGGAGGGCTAATGACCCCCAACTTCTCCCTAAGATACTAGAAATTATCCTTTAGAAGAGCCTTAGTAAATATATTTGCAATCTAATCCTTTGTAGGCACATACTCCAATCTGACTTCATTCTCCAATACCTTCTTTCTCAAGAAATGATATCTGATAAATATATATTTTGTCCTTGAATGCATTACCAGATTCTTTGAAATGTTTATAGCACTTGTGTTATCATAGAAAATAGGAATAGGCTCATGACACATCACTCCTATATCCTTCAATTTTTTCTTCATCCACAAAACCTGTGAATAAAATTTGCATACAAGTCTTGCTTTGTTTCTCACAACTTCACAATTCTCATTCAACTTATTCCTAAACACCCATTTAGTACCAATTAAATTCTTGTTTACAAGTCTAGGAGCCAATTCCCATGTCTGATTCTTCTCTATCTACTACAACTCCTCTTTCATTGCTCTAACCCAATTCTCATATTTGTATGCTTCACGCATAAACTTAGGCTCTATCTTTGAAATTAAACACAAATTTACCTCACTTGCTACCACTTTTCTTCTTGTTTTTACACCTTCACTCTTATCTCTAATTATATGTTCTTTAGAATGATTCTTTTGTACATACTTAGGAGTCTTAGGAGTACGTTCTGGAGCTTCTTCTTCTTCTTCAATCTATTCTTTTTCTTCTTCCTTATTCTCTTCTAGTATTGGTCTGTAGATAGGCTCATCTAGTTCAACTTCACTTATCTCAACCGGTCTATGCATATCTTCATCAACTTTCACATTTGCACTCTTAACAATCTTCCTTAATCTTTTATTGAAGCATCTACAAGCTTTTATACTAGTTAAATATCCAAAGAAAATGCCATCATCACATCTAGCATAAAATTTTTCAAGGTTCTCATCATCTCTTTTAATGTAGCATTTTCTTCCAAACACCTTAAAGTACTTCATAGTAGGAATCTTTCCAGTCCACAACTCATAAGGATTCTTTGTGTTGTTACCTCTAATCTAAACTCTGTTAAGAATATAAACAATAGTGTGGATTTCCTCTCTCCAGTATTCATCAGGTTCATTTGCCTCTTTCATCATAGTTCTTGCAACCTCTTGCACTGTTTAGTTCTTTTTCTCAACAACTCCATTTTGTTGAGGGGTTCTAGGAGCAGAAAAATTTCTCTTTATTCCATGCTCTTCAAAAAAATGTATTAAACTCATTGGAACTAAATTCTCCACCTCTATCAGACCTTAAACATTTGATTAGGTTCACTTCATTCTCTACCCTTTCCTTGAACACTTTAAATCTATTTAGAGCTTGATCTTTTTCTCTAAGAAAAG
>VDFB02220380.1:0-18679 GCA_007258455.2 Sequoia sempervirens
GGGACATTACAAGATCAGGTATGGGTATGGAATACAGGTACGCCGATATGACAATTTGTTAGTATGATACTTCATCAATCATCAATCATCATGAAATAAAGACATTGAGAATATAAGGTTTTCACAATCCCTGAAACCTTAAGAGTACGTTTTTTTTAAAACTTTGTTCAAGATTTTAACATCAATGCTTTGACTTAGATGAAGAAATATAATTGCAGATATTAAATCCATAAATGCTACTATAGATGCAGATATTAAATAAATATGCTTTGTTTAATAGAATTGCGAATATTAAATAAATATGCTTTTTCAAATAGAATTGCAGACTTCAAATCCATATATGCTACTATCAATGCCCTGGAACCTTTTAGGAAAGAATATTTCATTGCTATAAAATCTCTTAGGTGGTCAAAACTTGATATGGAGGTCGGGATTGTCATTGATTACAGTCGGGCCTGAGTTGGATGGAGTTGCATTTGGCTACAAATTTGTAAGGCCTTTATATACATTTTAGAAACTTACAGGAAAATGCAGGTTAATATGTGTAATTATGACCTTCATGATAGTTTGGTTCCTTTTGGGAGCACCTAGGGAGCGACCAGGCAGCCCTGGGTTCCCTGGGCACTCCCAAGAGCTCCTGAGGTCGCTTTCGGACCCAAACGCTCCTAGAGCGGGCATGGGAGCCTAAGCCAAAGAACCTGGTAACTTAGGAGGAAAGTAGTTTGTCAAATGTTGGTCGGCTATTTAGTGACTAGGTGTCTATT
Organism: Sequoia sempervirens; assembly: GCA_007258455.2. NCBI lineage: Eukaryota > Viridiplantae > Streptophyta > Pinopsida > Cupressales > Cupressaceae > Sequoia > Sequoia sempervirens. The sequence goes on from VDFB02220380.1 coordinate 765, forward strand.
ATGAAATGAAACTGTTTGTTCATGAGTAATAATCATGGATTTTCAAACTAAAATAAATCCTTTATAAATAGAGTGTAGTGCCCATTTTTGAAGACATTCCTTTCTTTTGGAAAAACAGAGTAGTGGAAGACCTGTTAATTATTTTTGGAGAAGGCTTGTGCTTAAATAAGCTTCTTCCCTTTATTAACTTCAACAGCAGAACACCATTGTCAGCAGGATGTAACAGCAGCAGGTATTTTTCTTTTTGCAGGGCTTTGACAGTCTTCAGTGGCAGCAAGGTGCCATTTTTTGAAGAAAAATCACACATACAGCAGTGAACAACAGTTTATTTTCTTTAAATTCTTTCTTCTTCTACCATTCTTCAGCCATTTCAAGGTGAAAGTAGCAGAACTCAATTTCAAAGTGAAAAAAGTTGCTATCATGTCATAAACAATACAATAGTGAATACAAAGAACATTTTTGAAGAAAAACTGGTCATAATAGCAATCATATAAGACATAACAGCCTTTTTTATTTTTTCAAAATCTTCTTTACTTCTAGTTCTATCAATCATTTGCAAAATCAGATTTAGATCAATTAGAGGAGGCAGTATGAGGAGATTTCTGAAAATTCAGAGAAGTATTTGCAGACATTCTAGGGTTTGCATTCAAGATCGTGGAAGATAGATGCTTGTGTTTTCAGAAGTACTCAATGGTTTGAAGTTTGAAATGTAATTTAGTGTGATGATAAATATATTCTACAAAGGATGTTCAGGTTCAAAACATCAAAGTGGTTTTTTAGGATTTTAGATATCTTTAGAAGGTAAGACTTATCAGAATCATTTAGAGCCACTAATATAGAAGTCTATCTTTTACCTATGTCTTTGTAAAATACCTTCCCCGGAGTTGTATAGAATTTGTGCAATGTTTTGTTCAGTTTGAAGGATTTTTGTTTTCACATAATATTGAATTTGCATTCATAAAAAAAAGCATATAATAGGAAGGTCACATGACTATAATGGAGCTGAATCTGTCCAGGAATATATATATTGACATTGCTCATTTGAGTACAAGGCGTCACTAAAAAGAACTTAGAAGCATGAACAATATGAACAGTTGCTGGTTACTCTTCGGATTCTCACACATTTTAGTAACAACAGTACATTTGAATATCCTCACTACATAATTAGTGACTGTAACAGCAATTAAATGACAACTCTTCACTAAGTCTTCCCTTGCCAACGCTAGTATTACACAACAATAACAATAAGACTAAAACAACAGTTTGATATGCTATTTCTGAGTACACCAAGGTCTGAAATATAGGAACAACAACTCACACATTCAAATTGTCATTACAGCCATCGCTCACAGAATATTTTCTGGTCTCTAATAATCAGATATTACACATAGAACAGGCTTGAAATGAAACGGCAACTTACATATGACTCCAACTTATAGAGAAGGCTCTATATGATGATATAATGAAGCGGTCAGATCTGGAGGTAACTCGCCATGGCTTGATAAGGTACCCACAACTTTAGAAATGCTCGTCTTCTATATTTGCTGTCACGTTTTACACTGAATAACATCAGGCGGCCTTCATATGGGCCACATTTTCCCTCACTGGTGTCATTCCATGCTTCTAGGGCAGCCACGTACTCTTCCCTTAATCTCACTGTCCCATCCACATCTGAAATGCCCTTCTAAAGTCTTGAGATGCTCCCAGATTTACACATATCTGCTGCTCAAGTACACACGCCCTGAGAATGCTTCCAAGAAGTGCCCACAACCTAAGTTCTGAGTGCTTGCCAATCGTTTTCCTCCAGGAAATCACGACTAGGTATTATCTGCTGAGCTCTTCTTGAACTCGACTCAAGAATGGAGGCTTATGTCTGATAATGCTGCGCCTAGGGATTCTTTAGTGTAAGACGCCTTCAAAGAGTGTGTCAACAGCTCCAAATCTCGATTTCCTAAAGAAGCAAAATCTCTGAAACCAAAAACCACGAAATATGAAATAAAACTCGAGTTGCATTCTCCAAAATGATGTGCAAATTCGACCTGCACTTGAAAGTTCTTCTACGCCTCAAAATATGTAACTATTCTAGCTAGGGGATGGTGTTTCACACTCGAACTTGGACTGTAAGGTCTTCAAACCCTACTGAGGAACCTCAACCAGTTTGCCCGTGAAAAGTATGCATTCAAAAATTGCCAAGTATTTCCTTCTTCCCTCTTTTGTATTTCACCATTCAAAAATACAAGTGACTTTTTACAAAGTAATGTTTTTAATATTTCTTAAGTCACTTTATGATTTTTCATAATTCAAAACATAAGTGACTTTTACAAGGTAATATTTTAAATATTTCACAAGTCACTTTTAAAACATTTCACTAGGCCACATTAGAAAGTGATTTAATTAATTACTCAATATCACCCTTTTAGATTAAATTGGAACTTAGGCAAACATTAAGTAATTAAATAAATGATTCCCTCAACTCGACATTAACCTCGGGAATTAAAAGGCTAAGCGATCTCCTAAAGGCTTACTGAGAAGGGGACATCACAGTCCTCCCTTCCCGAAATTGCTTGTCCTCAAACAATTACAAGCTCGGGTGCTGTAGAATCTGCTCATTTTCCCATGTGGCATCCTCAACTGGCAAATCTTTCCATCTCACCAAATACTCCTTCACCACCCTGTTCCTCAATCTCCTCTCTCGATTGTCTACAATCTCCTCAGGGACTAGGATCAGATGTCCCTCCTCATCCAGCGGTGGGAGCTCTGAAGAAGAAGTAACCTACTGACCTAGTGCCGTCTTGAGGTACGAAACATGAAATACATTATGAATCTTGCTGCTCTCAGGGAGCTCCAACTCATATGCCACCTCTCCAACCCTCCTGATAATCCTGTATGGTCCATAGAATCTGGGCTTGAGCTTCTCGGCTCTGCTCTTCTTAAGAGAAGACTGTCTGTAGGGCTGCAAGCGAAGGTATACCAAATTGCCGACCTCAAAACTGTGCTCAACCTTGTGTCTATCAGCATATGTCTTTTGCTGATTCTGTGCCACCTGCAGGTTATCCTTGAGCACCCTCAAGATATCCTGACTCTCCTAAATCCAATCCTTGGCTTTGGGAGCCTTGCTCTCACCAAAAGCCATCTCCATGAATGAAGGTGCGTTGTAACCGTACAAGGTTCTGAAAGGACTTATCCCAATGGACATATGATAAGTGGTATTATAACAATACTCCCCCAAGTGCAACCACTTAATCCATGCCTGCTGCTGCCCTGCAATGTAGTTGCGCAAGTACCCCTCAATCCATTTGTTCACAATCTCTGTCTGTCCATCTCTCTGAGGGTGATAACTTGTGCTTGGAGTCAACTCAGTACCTGCCAACCTAAATAACTCCTGCCAGAATGCACTCATGGATCTACTATCCCTGTCACTGACTATGTACCGGGGTAACCCATGCCAACCTAAACAACTGAAAATTTCCTTGAAAAATAACTCAGACACCTGTGGAGCCTTGTACTTTGTCGGAATGGCAAAGAAGTGAGCATACTTCGTCAATTGATCCACCACCACAAAGATACTATCTCTCCCTTGCACCTTAGGTAGACCTGTGATGAAGTCCATAGAAATTCTCTCCCATTTCTGCTTTGGGATAGGCAATGGCTGTAGCAATTCGGCTGGATGCGTATGTTTGGATTTGTTCTGCTGACAAGTCACACACTCCCTGACATGTATCAATACATCATCCTTGAGGCCCTTCCATGTGAACCTCTCTCTGACCTGTCTGTAAGTTTTGAAATAGTCCTGATGGCCTGCTAAGGGAGTGTCATGAGAAGCCTACAATATCTTCTCCTTCAGTCTAGATTCTGGCACCAAGTAGATCCTATCCTTGTAGTAAATCAGATCATCCACTACTCTGTACCTGTCATCCTGAATCAGTCCATCCATCAACTCACAAGCAAACTTATTCGTAGAGTACTCCACCAACAAGAGGGACTTCCAATTTGCGGAAATCTTTGAAAGTGAGCATGTTGAAGGTCTCTTGGAAAGGCCGTCCGCCACAACACTCTTTTTTCTCTTCTTATACTCTATATCAAAGTCATATGCCTGTATCCTGTTGACCCACTTCTGTTGTCTCTCATTCAAATCCCTCTGCTCCAAGAAGTATCTGAGACTATTGTGATCGGTCCTCACTAGAAACTTCCCTCCATCTAAATACTGTCTGAATTTCGCCAAAGCATGCATAATGGTAAGCATCTCCTTATCGTAGATGGAGTATAGTCTCTCTGGTTCCCTCAACTTACGACTCTCAAAAGCTATGGGGTGTTTGTTTTGCATCAACACTACTCCTATGCCCTCACCTAAGGCATCACACTCCAAAACAAATGGCTGTGTGAAATCTGGAAGCAACAATACTGGACAACTACTCATCACCTCCTTGAGCTTATTGAAAGCTTGCTGTGCCTCCTCTGACCAACTGAATGCACCTCGCTTTGTCAAATCTGTCAAAGGTGCTCCCAACTTTGAAAATCCCCTCACAAACCGGCTATAGTAACTGCACAATCCAAAGAAGCCTCGCAACTCTGTGAGTGTCCTAGGTGGTGGCCAGTCAAGTATCGCCTGTATCTTCTCCTGGTGGACCTGCACTCTTTCTGCATTGATCACATGCCCCAAATATGATATCTCTCTAAGGCCAAACTTGCATTTTGAAGCCTTAGCGTAGAGTGACTGCTCCTCCATGATATTCAAGATCTCATCAAGATGTCTCAAATGCTCCTCCCAAGTCTGGCTGTAAATGAGCAAGTCATCAAAGAACACCAACAAGAATTTACGCAATTGCTTATTTAATATATGATTCATGCTTGACTGAAATGTGGCAGGTGCGTTTGTCAAACCAAATGGCATGACCAAGAATTCATAGTGCCCATAGTGACAACGGAACGCTGTTTTGTGTATGTCCTGCTCTCTGACTCTTATCTGATGGTACCCTGAACAAAGATCAATCTTCGAAAAATACACTGTCCCATGAAGTTCATCCAACAACTCATCTATCCTGGGTATGGGGTACTTGTTTTTAATGGTTTTCTTATTAAGAGCCCGGTAGTCAATGCACATCCGCATGGTTCCATCCTTCTTCTTCACCAAGACCACAGATGAAGTAAATGGACTGGAGCTCGGTCTAATGTGTCTCATCTCAAGCAATTCTTTGATTGCTTTTTCAATCTCATCCTTGAATTTCTTAGGATGATGATAGGGGGTGGTGATCACTAGCTTGGCCCCCTCCTCCAACTCAATGGTATGCTCAAATCAACAATCGGGTGGTCTCCCTGGAGGTATCTCTCCGAACACCTTATCATGTTTATCAAGAAACTCCTGAATGTCAATGTGATATGGCTGCCCTGAATCTATAGCCTCCTTAGTGGTAATCAAACACTCTGCTGCCCAAGCTATATCATCATGTGAAAAAATGCTCTCCATGCGTCTAGCAGGCACAACCTTGGCTGATCCAGTAGCCATGCCTCTAAGCACTACTCACTGCCCCTCTGCTATCCTGAACTTAAGTTCCATGGTCTGAAAGTTTTGTGAATATTTCCCTAATGAGTGTAACCACTGAACTCCAAGTAAACCATGAGTGTCACCCAGATCCACCACATAGAAGTCATCTGTGACTGTGTAATTGCCCAAGGTAATAGGCAACTGTGGGGAGTACATCTCAATTTATAACCATCTACCACCATCACATTAAATCTTTCAAAGTCCTCTGTGGGTAGCGTATGCTTCTCAACTAGGGCTGCATCAATAAAGTTGTGGGTGGCCCCACTATCAATCAACACTGCTATGCGATGTCCCTGTAAAGCTCCTCTTAACTCTAAAAGAGTTGAATCTAGGAGTGCCTGATAAGGTAGCAATGGTACCACTCTTATCCTCTCCATTAGGCTGCTCCTCATCTAAACTACTGTCGTCATTATCCTGGGAAGGCCCGTCATCACCGCTCTCAATCCTCAGCACAACCTCAATAAGGTGAGCCTTGCCTTTCCCTAGGCAACAGTGACTTGGCTCCCAGCGTTCCTTGCAATGGTAACAAATTCCCTTAATTCTGCATTCCTTGCGATACTCCTCATTTGGATCACTTTTCTTGTTTCCCTTCTTCTGAAAAGATTTCTTGCCCTTGTTTTTCTGAGTGACGAAAGGTTTAGAAGGGGTTTTGTTGTCAGGTGTGGAGAACTCCATGTCTCTAGCTCTGGTGATCGCATCCTATAGGGAATCGGCTTTGAAAGCCTTGATCCAACCACGAAGGGGTTCTGATAGACCCTCAATGAAGAGCATAACCAACCGCTGCTCCAAAATATCTGTCACCATGACTACCAAGCGCTGAAATTCTTAAATATAAGCATCTACTGAGCCACCTTGCTTACGTTGTGCTAACTCCCTCAAATGAAGTTTGGGATCCTTTTGATCAAATCTATCTATCAGTTTTTTGTGTGAACTCCAAATAGAATGTGATATTAACATGTCCCAATGTGACAAGCCCATGGTACCACCATTCATGCGCTTCACCATCCAAATGTAGAGTAGCATACTTAATGGCTTCAGACTCTAGCATAGGATTAAGCTGTAGGTAAGTGTTCAACTTCTAGACCCAAGCCCTAGCTGTACATTTACCAGACCCATCAAAGGAAGGGATTTTAAGTTTCCCAGCACAGTAGTATCCCCATCCTAGTCGGCTGGTAGCGGTATTGTGAGTTAATACCTCATTTGAATCTCAGTGTGCCAGAGAATCATCACGGGGCGGTTAACCAATGTTTGGTAGCTCGGTTTTGCGGTTGTGGCGAGGGTTGGGCCTTGGCGAAGTCTTCGATGTGACATTTTCAGGAACTTTCTATTTTGAAAGTTGGAATTGAGGCGGAAGTTGCTTATTTCCGAGGCGGGGAACTGGACATATTCGGCTCAAGAATGCGACCCAGGTTAGGTTTGATGTTGAGGCCAGGAAATAGAGGTATTTAATGAATTATTAAATATTTAATATTTTGACTTTATAAGAAAGTCACTTTATTGAAATATTGAAATATTTAATTAATTGGCCTAAATTATAAAGTATTTATTATACTTTATAATAAAGTATTAAATGTTGACTTAATGAGTATTTTATATTCATTAAAATATGGACGCCAATAATTAATGATTTCTCCTAAGTTTTAAAGTGCAAATTAAATCATTTATTTAAATGATTTATTAAAAAGGAGATTGGGTCGAATTTCTTCAAGGGATATATATTTCCTCTCAAGGCAAAATCGAACTATTCTGATATTATTATTCAATTTTGTCTTTATTGATATGAGCATTGGAGTTTTCAAACCCTAGGGTTTCTGGCAGATGAACGTTTCTGGAGAACGAAAACTCTTCAGAGATCAAGCAGACTGAGGCTGTGAAATACCAGTTGAAGCATGCACTTGGTGATTTCATCCAGAGATCACAGTTTGGATTTACTGAGTTATTTATTCAGAGTCAGCAGAGAATCATCATCAGATGAATAAGGCGACTTCATCAGAGGACTTTATTCAGTGATCTGGCATTATTTCTTGGAGTCCGTACCATTCTATTTGCTGCAGCAGACAGGCCGTACATTTATGTACTTGCAGGCCGTACCTTTATTTCTTGGGAGACTCGCCTTCTGTCTTCAAATTCTGGCACTGGGATCTAGGCGTTTGGTTTCCTGGACTTTACCGGAGATCTTGCATTGTTATCGGAGATTGGAGATTCATTCTTTATTTCTGGCCGTACCATCTTCATTTATTGCAGCCGCCACCAGGTTCCTTAGAAATTTATTCATTTCTTGTTCATTTATCAAATTTTCATCATTGTAAAAGCTCTATAAAAATAATGAAATAGTGCGCCCATGTTCTCTGGCATATTTGAGCTTATTCTGAGAAGATTTAGAATTTATTTGAATTTATTAGCATTTATTGAGAAAATTGCAGCTTTTAGAATTTGTCTGAAAATCTTCAAAAACACAAAAACCCAAAATTGCAAAACAACAAAATATCGGAGTTAGGGTTTTGGAGCAGAGAACCATGGTTTGACACAACCTTTTGCTGCAATTCCTAATTTTGCTGTCCTCTATTGTTGTTTCTAGGTCTGTTTTTGAGTTTGATGTTACAAAAGTCTACCAATGACATTGCAACATGAAATTCATCCCCCAAAGAATTGTACTCTCTCAAATAATCTGAGAAACCTTCTCCTTGTGCTTGCTGCTCCTGATTTACAACAGCTTGTTCTCCCAAGCATTGAGGCATGCGAGGCCTCAGTGTCACCCTGCTAGCAGCCCTAACATTGCTCTGAGTTGTATCATTATTATCATGACCACCGTTATGACCATTCTGCCCATTAATCCCATTATTACCATTGTTGTTGTTTCTACCACCAACAAGATGTTGTACAAGCTGTGCTATTTGTTGTGCCATTTCATGTTAACCTCTAGCTAGGTCATTCAGGATTTGTTGGGTGCTGCCCTCAAGTATATCACCTCTATCCCCCATGAATCCAAGTGGTCCCAAACCTCTTCTCAACCTTCAATGGTTGTCTAGTGGATTGATATCTGGAATGTCCTCGTTCATAACCCAAATCTAACACATAGGCTGGCAGGAGTTCTGGCTTTGATACCACTGTAAAATACCTTCCCCAGAGTTGTATAGAATTTGTGCAATGTTTTGTTCAGTTTGAAGGATTTTTGTTTTCACATAATACTGAATTTGCATTCATAAAAAAAAGCATACAATAGGAAGGTCACATGACTATAATGGAGCTGAACAATCTCTGGAATATATATGATGACATTGCTCATTTGAGTACAAGGCATCCTTCAAAAGAACTTAGAAACATGAACAATATGAGCAGGTTGCTTCCAGTTTACTATTGGGATTCTCACACATTTTCAGGCTGCTCCTCACTGCTGGTGGCAGGCGTGGAAGCTCTTGCTGAATGGTCTGGCATGGCCCAGCTGGCAAGACAAAACAGGTTGGGCACTGAGCTGGGGCACTGTGAGGTGCAGAATGCCAGAACAAGCATGGGCTACACATTTCAGGTGTCAATTTGCAGCCTGTCTGGGAGGCTGATGCTGGGTGCCTGTAATAAATTTCATTTGCAGAGAGAGGGAGTGTGGACGGTGGAATGGGAACGGGCGCGCAGGCGGACAGCGGGATAACGCAGACAACATGTTGCCGTGGCGTGACGAAGGACCGGTGACGCGCTTGCAGCGGGCGAAAACGCTGGTGGTATGATGCCAGGCGGCGCACAGGGGCGACGCCTTCGCTTTGACTCGCCACGTCCATCACGGCTGGCGCTGGTGCCGAGATGGCCGGTGCTCTGGGCACAGCCAGAAATTGCACATGCCCTGAGAATGCTTCCAAGAAGTGCCATGACCTGAGTTCTGAGTGCTTGCCAATCGTTTTCCTCTAGGAAATCACGACTAGGTATTATCTGCTCAGCTCTTCTTAAACTCGACTCAAGAATGGAGGCTTATGTCTGATAATGCTGCGCCTAGGGATTCTTTAGTGTAAGACGCCTTCAAAAAGTGTGTCAACAACTCCAAATCTCGATTTCCTGAAGAAGCAAAATCTCTGAAACCAAAAACCATGAAATATGAAATAAAACTCGAGTTGCATTCTCCAAAATGATGTGCAAATTTGACCTGCACTTGAAAGTTCTTCTATGCCTCAAAATATGTAACTATTCTAGCTAGGGGATGGTGTTTCACACCCGAACCTGAACTGTAAGGTCTGCAAACCCTATTGAGGAACCTCGACTAGTTTGCTTGTGAAAAGTATGCATTCAAAAAGTGCCAAGTATTTCCTTCTTCCCTCTTTTGTATTTCACCATTCAAAAATACAAGTGATTTTTTACAAAGTAACACTTTTAATATTTCTTAAGTCACTTTATGATTTTTCATAATTCAAAACATAAGTGACTTTTACAAGGTAATATTTTAAATATTTCACAAGTCACTTTTAAAACATTTCACTAGGCCACATTAGAAAGTGATTTAATTAATTACTCAATATCACCCTTTTAGATTAAATTGGAACTTAGGCAAACATTAAGTAATTAAATAAATGATTCCCTCAACTCGACATTAACCTCGGGAATTAAAAGGCTAAGCGATCTCCTGAAGGCCTATTGAGAAGGGGACATCACAGTCTTATTTTTGGGTGTCACCATTTTTAGGGGGAAGACCATATTCTAAGATGTCTATTTTTAGCTTGTACTATTCATATTTCATGCTATTTTTAGCAGTCTCTAATTTTAACCAATGTATTATTTTTAGATCATCTATTTTTAGAGTCTCTCATCAGATTTCTTGTCATATAGGGGATGGGACTTCTAAGCGTTAGTTTCTTGTATTTTATATTATTCAATTTAGTTGGTGATTGCATGGTTTTAGATCTAGAATTAGTGGATGGAATTTTCTAATAAAGTTCGCATTGCATGCAAGTAGTCTTTTCTTAGAGTAGAAATTTTAGTTATATTTTTATTATTTTATTATGTAATGTTTTGTAAACCTTATAAATAAGTGCCATTTGCACAGAGGTCTAATTGGAATTTTCATGCCCATTTGTTGAAAAAATTGCTATTCATCAAGTACAAGTTATGGTTAATTCAAAATTCATGATTCATTCAATAAATTTTGTAATGCTTATCTTGCTTCTAAATTGGTATTGAGATGTTTCGTATTATTTTTAATGTGTGCTAAGGTAAAATAAATTACTTTTAGTGTATTTGCAAGCTCTGTATTGCAGGTTTGCTCAATTGGAAATTGTGTCTTTGTATCAATCTCTTGTTTTAATTTACCGAAGTGTTTGTGTCCTTATGTTTAAACATGTTCAATCTTTATGTGTGCTTGAATTGTTCAATCATTGCTTTTATAGAACATAATCATGTATTGATTAGAGGATTTATTTGCAGTAATAAAAACATAAAAAATGTTTGCGTTGAGTTGAAGTGCATATTAGCCTTTGCCCCAAGTGAATCCAAAAAGACACATATTTGGTTTTTTTAGTATGAGCATTAATCATCCCAGAAAAAACACCATACAAATTGTAAATAGCAAACACATATTGTTCATATTAGGTTAGTTTTTGTATACAGGGAGCTTTACCTTCTAATTCAAAAAGCAGTTCTAGCACACATTTATTTTGTTTTGTGTTTCACTAGAAAGCGTGTTGGCGTAACAACTAACACCTCTGGAGTGAGAGTTGCTATGAACAGCCTATGCACACTACGCAATGAGTGCTCTTCAAATTAGGAGGGGAAGCTCCCTCGTTTTGCTTTGACAAAAATACTTGCAAAGGGAAATAAACTAAACTATGTCCTGTCTTTTTGTTTCAGCTGTAGAGGTACAAGGCTTTCTTGAAAAAACTATACGTTGCAGCTGAGTATTTTCTGGTTTTGCAGATCCACTAACTACAACTAAACTTAATTACTTAAATTCTATCCAGTCTCCTCAAGAAAATAGAGCATGAGGAAACGGAGCAAGGTTTGACTATCAGATGATAAACGAGTATAGATTCTCAACTTGAAGGCAAGGTGGCGCATCTATCAGCTCAATCTAGACAAGTTTATTGGTAACAACATCACACGATAAATTGAATAGGGATTCTCTGCTTGAAGGCAAGGTGGCGCATCTATCATCTCAATCCGAATTAGTTTATTGTTCACGACAACACACGATAACCAAGTGTAGATTCTCTACTTGAAGGCAAGGTGGCGCAACTATCATCTCAATCTGAACAAGTTTATTAAGCACAAAAGAGATTTATCTAAACTATGGGAAGAATTCACCATTACAATTGCATGAAACCCTATGTGGCATAACAATTAATCGTAATAGTGAAGACTCACAAAACAGATTTATCATCACAATCGCATGAAACCCTATGTGGCATAACAATTGATCATAAGGGTAAAGATGCACAAAACAAATTTATCTAAACTATGGAAATAATTCACCATTACAATTTCATGAAACCCTATGTGGCATAACACTTAATCGTAATAGTAAAGACACATGAACAAATACCAAAAGAGCAATATTGAGGGCAAGGTAGGCGTAGCATATATTTCTCTCTCAAGCAAAAGTTATTTACAAATGAGCAAAAGCTCTTATTTATATACATCAAGGTGTAGGGAACCCTAAAATCACCTTGAGTCATCTACAGTCTTGCAATGCATGCAAGATTTACTGCTAAGCCCTAATGAAGTAAACTATACAGCTAACTGGAAAATTACCATCAGTTTACCGAAACATCTAATCTAAAAATGGACAATTGTGCAAGCATGCACATCCTTATTGAAAGCGAGTTAACTAGAACACTACCATTAGTTAACGAAAAACCCTAAACGAAACTCCAAGTGTGTAAAGCTGATCTCAGAATAGATATGCATGTGATGAAACAACGAGTTAACTTGAAAGGTTAATGCCAAGTTAACTCCTGTGTATAAAGTCTATTCTGAGAGGTGGGAACTTCAGGGGATTTACTATATCGTGATCTCGAGCAACCAATCCCTCAGCGAGATTATTACTTGCATCACCTCACTTGGAGCTATGAGACTCTATCCGAAGAATGCTATAGCCGATGTGACATATCCTCACCGGTATGTCGGGCTGAAGTTCACCTCGCTCCTTGTTGCCTCGTCGAACAATGCTGACATGACTGTAAGCTGAGTAACCTTACAGCCAACGGTCTCCCCACTGAAAATGGTATGAATGAGTGCCTGGAGCTCTGACTGAACATCGGTAAGCTCAACCTAGGCACCACCCTCGATCTGATACCGACACGGTAAGTGAGATACTAGAGTCCTCACAAACTGGAGTGCACTAGTGACGTGCTCTCTACTCTCAGCCAACTCTGATGCCAAAGTCTCTTCTATCTTTGCTCTGAAAACCAATTGTGTTTTCCAAGAGTAGATAGCCTCTCTATCCTCTGCATCTGTGACTGCATCATATGTCACACTCAGGTGAGCAATCATAATCTCATCCCGGGGTTTGTTAATCGCCATATCTCGCTCCTCATCCTGAAGACGAAGACGAAGCTCTCGTGCATTGTACCGCAACTGATATAACTCTGTAAGCATCGCACGACCTCTAGCAACGAACTCCTCCTCCCATTCATCCAAACGCTTGCCATATGCAACTAAGTGATTAAGTTGACTTTGCTCTGCTGGAGGCTCAAGCATCGGTGGGAGTGTGTTAATGGCATCTGGTCTATGCACAAGGCTAGAAATGTACTGACGAAGCTGTCTGATTTCAGCCTTGAGGGCTACCTTATCTTCTCTGTCCTTCAATATTCTATCCCTGGCACTGTCTGTAGCAACCTGTAGGAGATCAAACTGAGTCTAGCGTGTGCTATGACCAAGGTTGAATGTGATAACCTCAAAATCCTGAGATTCCAACTCAGCCAAGCTCTTCTGTGGAGATACAGTGATCACCGACGACAATCTCCATGTCGATTATTCACCACTCTCTACGTGGACCATGTTCTTGACCTTCTTGTCTGGCACATCCTGGTATATCTCATCAAAATCGGAATGATTAAGGACATAGGATGGCTGCCTCCTCTTCCTTCCTAGCTGAGCTTCGATCCAAGATTGGTCTCGGCTAATGCTACTAGAAGGGTCGGTACTAGCAACAGGAGGTACTGACGAGAGTGAATAAGTGGAGGACCCACTACGAGGTGGAGAGTCTAAATCCAATTCAATGAGAATTGGGGTTGGTGACTGCTCTGAAACGGGTGTAGGAACTTGGTGAACCTGACTGCGGCGGACCCTACGAGCAGCTCTGTGACCCGGCTATGCAATGGGCTCCATTATTATTATAGCGATTGTAAGCGCCCTTGCGCGCTTTGCATTGTTTGGCTTGTACTTTCTTGGGAATTACTCCTCTTCTTTTGTTAGGTTTGTGAGGAAGGTAGCCTTCACCACTCTTTGGCCCGGCTGCAACAAGAACCTCACCCTCCTTGTCTTCTTGCTTAGCCGGTGAAATTATCTTTTACATTGAATAACTCTACTTGACTGTCGCCCGGCCCGTTACATATTCCTTGGCGTACCGCCAATCAAGCTGGCGGCTTAGCGGTTGTGTATCAACTTGTTCTCTGAAAATTTGGGAAGAACTTCTCCTCATCATCTGATAAACCTCCCACATCTTCTGACAAGAAAACATAAATCTGTGAGAGAGAGAAACGGCCGTAACTACATCTGCGAACCTCAAAGTCATTTGCGCAATTCGCCCAGTAATCCTCCATAGAAGGCTCGTGATATGTACCTCCAGCAAGGCGAGCTGTATAATGACCTGAAAGATCATAGGCACGTGCTTCAACAAGATACTTAAGATGATACTTCTCAAGCTCTTGTCCTACAATTTTAGCATCAATTTCCGACTTGCACCAATACATTCCAAACTGGAAAGGAAAATTGATAGATGGTATGTGCCTGCAGCGTAAAAGACGATGAACATCATGCATCTGTCTCAGGAACTCCTGAAAGATTGTCTTATCCGAAGGATAACGTGGAAGCATAGCTGGATTTCCTGTAAACCCGTACACTCGGATGTAGGTGTATGTTGGGAACTGAATAAACCAATCAGCCCATCCATCCATCGCTGCCCTAGCAACTGCCGAGATACGAACGTGCAACTCCTGGTCCAAGTTTCTCACTGTATAAGTCAGGAAAGCCTCGTGAACACGCTTGAAATGATGTTCAGCTCTGGTGAACTCAAGCTGATCATAATACTGATAGACTTTCTGAACGAAATTCCATGGTATTTTAGTCCTTAGGCCGACCGATGGCGGATCAAGTACCGCGAGATATGAACACATGTGAAACTCATGGGCAACTAAGAAACCGGTGATCTGCCTGTGGAGAATGTCACTGATGAAGGATGCCCAGTCATAATGCTCCTGCCCAGAAATGATGCGACCAATAATGTAATACATCAAAGGCTGGAAAACATTTGCATGTTCTTGACCTGAGACACGATTCAGGAGTGTGATTAGAATCGCATACTCATCCTTGTATTCACCGACCCACATTGTTTGGCAATCTGTTCTTCGCTTGTTTTAACCATCTTTTTGCCATCTTCTTCTGACACTTGTCCACATCAGCATCAAATGCCTGCTCACACTGCTCCATAGAAATAACTAGGTTGTTAGGGTGTTGAGGAATGCCAAAACTCCTTTCGATGTCGAGAGGCTTGAGACTGCAAATGACTCGTCCGTCAACTGACACTATCTCACGAGTAGTAGAATTGTAATGCTTAATACAAGCCATCACGAATTCAATACAATGAACGGAGATAGGTATGGAAGCGGCCTCTAGTAAACCAGACTGCTCAATATTTTGAATGATTGAAGCTCTGATCTTAACAGGATCAAGAACTGCTTCTGGCAACACCTTGTGAAGATCTGTCTCAACCAACCTGAGGAAATCATGAGTAAGGACTGTTTTGGTCTTGTATTCGAGCTGAGTGAACTGCATTGTGAAAAATTCGCCTGTTGACTGTGAACTTGACTGTGTTCCGACAAGATTTCTGGAAGCTACAAATAGCCTGCGAGAGTTAAAAATAGCCTTTCGAAGAATTATTTTCAGCGAAAAATCTGAGATATGGGTTTTGTCCAGAAAAGGATTCTAAGACAACCCAGAACATTAGATTTGCGAAAATTCAACTTCTATTCAATCATACAAAGACTTTTCAGTTGAGAAAATTAGTAACTTGAGAACGAATGTTCTGAAGTTAAAAATTCCTGAAAAATCAAGCGCACGATTTCAACTCGAGGTAATTATATAGAAATGATCCAGATGTTTGTACTTGTAGAATTCGCCAATTTCAGGAACATGCGAATGGCAATTTGAGAGAAATTTGAAATCCAAGGATGAAAAAGACGTTTTTGTATGTTCTTCAATGAAAATCGCCCCTGAATTCTTCAAATTGCTGATAACTGTGAACTTTATCCTGCAAAAAGATATGTTAGATAAAATCGCCTTTGGAAATTGATGAGGAATTCGCCTTTGAATTGGAAGAATTCGCCTTTACTTGAAAACCACGAATTTTCTTGAAATTTGCACCTTTGTTCTGAAAACCACGAATTTTCCTTTGCCTTGAGAAAATATGAATTCCTATGAGGTTTGAGAATTCGCCCTTTGATTACTGAAGGATTGCGGATTTCTTTAAGGAAAACGCCTTGGTTTGTTGAAGAATTGCAAATTTCTTTTGAAGAAATATGAATTGCTTTTGAAGATGCGCGCCTTTACTTCTTGATAAAACCACTAATTTATCTTGAAGAAATGCGAATTTCTCTTGTTAAAATTCACCTTGAAGAAATACGCCTTTGAAAATTGATAAAATTCGATTTCCTTTGGAGATATGAATTTGGTTTGAAAAATACGAATTTCTCTTAAGATCGAATTTTCTCTTGAGAAATACGAATTTCTTTTGAAAGCTTTGTGAATAATAAATGAAGGCGCCATACTTTAAATAAGAAGAAATTCGCATCAATTGGTAACTGCAAGAATTCAAAACCCTGACAAAAATAGAAGACCTCTGATTGGACCCCTTTCAGTTGAACTGCCACTGACTAGAAGTTTGAATTTAAATAAATAATAAAATATTCATCATGCAAATAGCAAAGGCGCCAAAAATAGAAAATCGCCATTTTAGTGCTAAAATACAATAATAAATATTAAATATTATTAAACTTCAGTTGACAATTCAGAATGAAGCTTTGAGATTCACCGTTAGACTTCACCGATTTTGAAAAGTCATCTCTTGAGCTCATAGGCGTCCATTTGCTCAAGATATTCCACTTTTATTAACTTCCTACTTTATAGCTGACGACAAAGTCACGACTAGCCATCTTCAACACTGATTTCTGGGTGACCGAGTGATGTTGAGACTGAGCTGGAGAATTCAACGGAAAGCCTACTGAACAAGGAAGAAATGTCTGCTGGGAGACACTACTGCAAAATCCATCGTTTAACACCCTGAAAAATTAGGCGCCCCTGATTAAATTCATTTACGGGTTCCAGACTTAACCATTTTCCTAAACTGCCATCTGACACTTCAAACGGCTACTGACGGCGAACGGTGAACCCTGCTGATAGGAAACGAAGCTCACTGCATGACTGGAGTCATTCTGCATCCAACGGATATATGCACGACATCTAAAAGCTGTGTTAAGGGCCTCAAAAGTAAAAGCGCCCCTGGCTCTCAGTTGCACTGACACCATTTTGACGAAAGTTGAACTTTCAACCAAATGCCCCACTTCGACCTCTGATATCTGGAGTTGGGATGATCCGATTCAGGCACTATCTATTTTAACGGACAGCCAGAAAGGCCCACAATAGAAATCTTTAAAGGTGACGAAGCAAGAAAATTGCTTCTAAGACCTCAAAAACGCCAGTGCGTATTTTATTTAAAATATACGCTCCAGACTTGGCCATTTTCCGGATATCTTCACTTTTCAGCATTTCACCAAAGACCTCGCACGTACGAGCGTTTGCCAAATCTCGAAGGCTGACGGCTGGGCTTGTTGAATAGATAAAGTAATTGCGCTCGAAAGCCGTGAAGACTTCGAACGCGAACAACCTCATCTGACAGGCCTAAAGGCTAGGCGCCTTTGGACTGTAGAAATACAATGAAAATCTTATGTTGGTCCTCCCGTGAAATTACGTGCTTGATAGAATCTCTGCCACGATCACCTGGAACATCGGATCGACAAGCTGGATGGTGCATTGCGGAGCTGGGCTAGAGTAGTACTGATGTCAGGAAGACCTCGTCTGCAAATTTCACCATCTGAAGGGTCCTTTTAACCAGCGCCCCTAAGTTGTAGTTGCACTGGGAACCAATGGAGAAGCTCAGAAACGTGAAAACTCCATTATAAGC
>VDFB02220384.1:0-15884 GCA_007258455.2 Sequoia sempervirens
AAGTCAATTTGGAAACTGGCTAAAAATAGTAAACCAAGTGCATGCGTCAGTGTCAGCCAACAGGTCACGTGGTCAAGAGCGCCTCATTAAAATTTGAAATCAATCGGAGCAATGGAGCTATCAGAAACGAGAGGTTACTATTTATAGTAAACCACCTCCGGAAACGAGCTAAAAATAGCAGGGTGACCAAAAGTGGCAGTGTCGACAGGACAACGAGGTTATGATGATGCAGTGAGCAAAATTTCAAGTCGTTCCGGGCTTCAGAAGTGCAAAATTGAGAAGGCTTACTATAAATAGCAGGGCACGTAAGCTGGCGAAAAATGAGGAAAAAGTTCTAAGTCTGGAGCTTCATCCAGTTGCTATGGAAAAATGCGCCCAGCTAGTAGGGAGGCATAAGAATTTCTAAGTGTGAGTTCATCCTTCACACAGGCCAAAATGCGCCCAAGGCACAAGAAGTCAAAGAAAAGTCAATGAGTTTTATCCTGCAGGGAGGCCAAAATGCGCCCAAGGGAAGCTCAAGAAGGTTGAAATTTTTTCTAAGTGTGGAAATCCGCCACCCCCTTCCAAATGCGCCCATCCTCCTCAGGGGGTAAAATGCGCCCAAAGGTGATAAAAGTCAAAGAAGTCAACAAAAATCATCCTGCTCCTATAGCAAAATGCGCCCAGCTCAAGGTTGATAGCAAAAAAAAATTTCTAAGGCATGAAAGATATCCTCCTCACCCCTCTAAATGCGCCTATCCTTCTCATACATAAAAATGCGCTCAAGATGGAAGAGGGTCAACAAGTCAAAGGAGTTTGTCCTCCTCAAGGGGCAAAATGCGCCCAAACTACCTCAAGTCAAGACAAAAAAACGGAAGTTGAAGAGTCATCCTCTTCCCTAGCTCAAATGCGCCCAAGTTAAGGTGTAGAAAGTGAATGAAGGTGGTGAATAAGGTGAAAATACCTCAAGGCGTGGTCAATGTGAGGTAAATGCTAGGCGCGCTCAAGGTGGAGGATGATAGATGCTTTCCTAGGCGTGATTTTAAATTTCCCTCTTGCATGCTATAGGCGCCAAAGGTGATGGGAGTTATAAGGTGTTAGAAAAATTTCCTAAGGCGTGTGAAGTATGAAGATAAAGGCTAAGGCGTGATTTTCTTCAAGTGTGCTAGGTGCCTCAAGTAAAAAAATGGAATATTTTTTTAAAGTGTTGGAAGTAAAATGCCAAGGAGTGATTTTCTTCAAGTATGATATACGCCTAAGGTGGTGAGTGAGAGATTTCTCTAAGGCGTTGGAATATTTTCCTAAGTGTGGAGTGAAATGCAAGTGGCAAGTGAGAATAAAATGTGCAAGGCGCCTCTATGAGTAAAATTTTCTAAATGAAGTTGATAAAATCTCTACCACTGGCAAATGAAACAAAATTTTCTAAGGCAAATTCTCAGAGTGCAAAATGATTAAAATATTTCCTAAGGCAAAATATTTTCTCCTTAGAAAATACGCCTAGAACTCAGGGTGATAAATTTTCCTTTGTGGAGCCCGAGCAAGTTTTCAAAGGCAAAGTCAGAAGATGATGGCGATGCAGGATAAATCCAAAATTTCTCAAGCTAGAGCAACAGGACGATCACAGATGAAGAACGGATTTAAATTTCACAGGGAAATAATTTTCTAAGGTCCAAAATTCAAAAAAATTAAATGAACCCGTTCGTTGGGTACCCATGGATTCATCACGTTCTGAGGAAAATTTTCTTCTGGGTATCGAAGATTATCAGTGAGGAGTTGATTTTACAGTCTTCCATGCTTCGCTTCGGCCTTCAGGGTGAGGATTTCAAATGGGCACCAGGTTGATGGTTTTCCTAAGGGAAACTTGAAAATTTTCTAAGGCAAAATGAAGAAAATGTGTTTTCAAGGTGAAATTCTCTGGACGATGAATTTGAAAGGAACTGCCTAGGTGAATTTGCCCAAGCTCTTCGTGAAGATAGTTTTCTTGAGCCAGAGATGAATAAAATCAAGGTTGTCAGAACCCCAGCAGGTGAAACGAATTTCTCAAAGATGGTACGCCCTTGAGGAAGATGGGTTGAAAGTTTGTCTAAGGCATGAATTTGAACGCAAAGTTGACTAAGGAAGGCGATGAACGCTTGAAAATTAGAGCGTCGAAATCAGGTAAGTAAGTTAAGATTATATCATGAGGTGTTCTAATACTCTTCTCCTCGCTGGTTTTGCAGGAGGAATGTCGAGGCCAGAGCACGATGTCTGGAAGTGGTGAAGCACGATGATATTACAACCTTCGGAGGAAGATAAAGTTACGAGTTTCAATCTCGAAGGGAGAAAGTTGCAAGAAAATGACTAAGTGTTGAGGCTCAAGTAACAAAGAAGAAATGTTTTCAAAGCTTAAGATGGAGAAAAGAATGTAAGCTCGAGCGAAGTCGAAGAACAAAGTCAAGAAGAAGATCGAGAACAGTGTGAACGCATCTGCAAACAGAATCTTCTAGAAGGATGATGGTGGACATTATGGCGCATTTATTACCCCACTCTCCTTTGTGGCGGTTTTTAGGGAAAATCTTGTTTAGGGCTGAGGTGGCACGATTTTAGCCACTCTATTGATTGTAACCCTAGCCGTCTTTTGGGACTTGGCTAACTATATAAAGGGGGAGTCCCCCTCATTTGTATTTCATTAGATATTAGACATTAGAAGTAGAAGCAGAGCAGAGAAGGAGTAGAGAGCAATTAGATAGTTGATAGTATAGTTTAGGTTGAAAAGGAAGGAAAGTCTTCCCTTTGGATACTTTGTAAAAGTTGTCATGTATGCTTCATGGCAAAAGAATTTTCATTGATGATTTCTTTAACATTTATGAATAATTGTTGGGAGGCTTCGTCAGCACAGTGCAGCGGCATCTTAGTGCTTAAAATGAAAGTAGTTCACTTCATGCAAGTAGATGTTAGTTGTGGACTTGTGGTATTAATTGAGGCAACTTCATTTCTATCCATACCACTAGCGGCTTGCTGACGGCAGGTTTACCTTGTGTGGTCAACTGGAAAACTTTACAAACTTAACTTCGATTGTGATTCATGTGTTTGTATGCGTCGTTCTGATGGTGCTTACATGTTGAGTTATAATTTGAAAACCTCTTGTCACTCCCTTGAAGATTGCACCGACTCTATGGAGGCTGTCCGAAGCGAGGCAAAGCAGAGTCTGGTCGAAGTCTGTCGAGATTGATCCCACACTCCATCCTTAGATAAAAGATTAATTTCTTAGGCCCTATACCCTTTTAATTCAGTTCATTTCCGGTTAGGATTAGGAAACTTGTACTCATTTGCCAAATCATTCGAATTACACGCAAAGCCCTTAGTCTACTGTTTGTTGTCAGCTATCGAACAATTGTGTAAGTCCCCTCGTGAGAACACAGCAACTCACATCAAACCAACTGAGGGTATTCTAAGTATTCGGAACCTTGGAGTTGAAAGCATGATCTTACTCGCAATCTTAGCATGCTGAATACTTTGTTCAAGAGAGGATAGAGTATCCATTGGGAAACTTTATTCTGTGTTGGTGCGGTCTCAAAAACCACGTCAACACGGCTAAACGGGCTCTTCCTGCTGTGGTGGCTCCACAACCCTGGCAATTTGTTTCTTCCTTTTTGCCAACACCGGTGGCCTTTTATCACCCATGAGGTCGTACGTGAGGGCAACTGACCTTCTCCTCAATCTGTGAACGCGCTCCTCCACCCAAGCCCTTGTGAAAGTCAAGACGGGAATAGACAAAGTGTCTAAATCCGTAATCTTCGACTCAGCCCAATCTAGTGGTGGGATCAGCATGTTCTTTATAGATTCATAATCCGGATGAATAAGCCTGGCATCCTCTTCAACTTGATCCGGCACTTGGATCACTTCACATTCTCTGATCAACTTGAGAGGCAACCTTGAAAATATTCTTTTCCTAATCTCAGCCTCATCTCCAGCATTTGCCCAAAAATCCTCCAAGTGAGCTCTGTGTCTGTACTCCTCACCCTGGACTGTTCCAATCTTTCACCGAGGATCAAAATCCTGCCGGCTGGTATGAAGAGTCAACTTATAGAACTTCAATTCATCTTCAGCCTCTTTGGCTGCCTGCAAAGTAGGGCATTCTTCAAGTGTGTTTCCCAACACAATGGGAAAGTGCAAGCCTCCCTTCTTCTTTCTCCTTATGATTTTGTCGTAGGCCACCAATTGCCTAGACAACTCAAGCAGTATCATCCTGTTGGTGGGGTACCTCGGTAATTTGTAGGCGGTATGAGTGCATTTGCAGGCAGCCTTTGATAAGAAGAATTATGGGTTTTGGTTTTGTCGAATTTCCGAGAAGTTTGCTTATCTAAAGGCACAGCGTTGCGACTCATGCGTCTATGGTGCAGGGTGCCCACCAGCAGTATATCGAAGAATGACCGAAGCTGCGCACGAAAGAATAAACAATAGTGTAACTCGCGGATCGATCGAGTGAATTTTATTGTTCAATCGTCATCTATGTTAAAGAATGGCGATCACCGAACGAAGTAAATACTTTATTATTCGTCCTGGGCGTCAGTGTTAACAAAGCTCGCCAATGAACCGCTTCCCGGTCCCGGCGAAGTCTCGAGGAGGGACACATCATCCACTCAGTTGGTGACCCATTCCTCCAGCGTGCGCGAAGTTTCACTGTTTGCAGATCAGAGGGCTCAAAGGAATGAAGAACCAGAGGTTGGAGAGGTTAACCAACCAATGCCGAGAGAGTTGGATACTCAGAGTGCTAATCAGCCAGATGAAGGGGAGGAAATGGAAACAGACACCCACTTTGATTATGCCTTCGAAGAGGAAGATGTCATAGAATCAAGGGTTGGAGCTCATGAGGAGAGTGATCAAAACATTGAAATAATTGAGCCTCAACAGAATGTTGCTCGGGAGGAGGTTCGTGAAGTGGAGGCAACTGAAGAGCAGCCCCTTATTGTTTATGATATTTAGCGTAATTGGCTCTCATGCGCAATAAGGAGAGATCAGGACGATGATGCTGATCTGGCAATTGAGATGGAGGAGCTTCTAAACAGAACAAGTAAGTCACCAAAAAGGAAGAGGGCAAGGAAGTATACGAAAATGGAGACTAATGAGGCCGGTTCACGCAGCCTCCATATTGCTGTTCCAAGGGAGGATCATGATTTGAGTGACGCAATGCCAGAAAATTACACCGTCACCACAATTGATTTGGGACGTCCTTCTGGAGTGCAAGTGGTTGAGGAAGCTGAAAGTTCATTCCAAGCGTTGAAGGACAGGCTAGTGAAAAAGGAAGGGAAGTATAAAAGATTGAAGAAGGAGCACAAAGCATTGGTAGACTATGTGCAACATCTAGCACATCCAGCTGCTCAAGAGAATCCGGTGGTAGAGCTTCCACCTGAGCTACCACGAGAGCCAATCAGTGGGCTTGAGGAGATGAGGAGAGCTATACGAGAGGGAGACAAGTGGATAAGTGGTGTCCGCACTGAGGCAGAAAAATTCATGGCCGATCTTGTCTCCTCGTTTCAGAGTGCATCTGGTATCCTGTCACGCTTAGATGGTGTCGAACAAGCTTGGGGAGACACCCATATTTTTCAGGACAAAACTATTCCTCGCCTTGCTGTTTTGATGTGTGTGCCCACACAGACTTTGATAAATGAAGGAGTGATCCAGGCTGGGGACAGGTACGACTTTCTTGGGTGGCATTCAGCCGCATTCACTGGGAAGGGCTTCTTCGACACGGCAGCTGTGGAGTCCTCCAAGATCAAGAAAGCGATGAGGAATATTCACGAGGGTATCCTCAACACGTTGGAGGCATTGTTCGCCAAGAGGCTGGCTCCTGAGGAGGTTGAAATTGACGGATTGAAGGCAAGGTTGCAACCTTTCTTCTCCGAGATGAAGATGTTCTCTCAACTGGACTTTGAGAACATGTCGACATTTTCAGCAATTATTCAGAGTACACAGGATTCTATTGAAGCTTGGTGAAAGTCCTGTGATAAACATGAACAGATGGTGGCTATCCTGGAATATCAGCTTAATCTTACTCCAACAATTTCTAAGGAGGAGGTTGATGAGGTACTGGCCCGATTCGTAGCATACGCGGTCAGAGAGAAGAACAAGGGAATCCGAGTCATGGACGATAATCTTCTAGAAGGGTAGTGGGCATTAATTGCTCATAGTGGTCAAGGAAGAATCTGCTATTTTTGGGATCATTTATGACACCACTCCTCCACCTTCTGGCGGTTTTTAGGGCAAAACTTGTCTAGGGCTGAGGTGGCTCGATCTGGGCCCTCCATTGTAATTCAATCTGGACCGTCCGTTGAGATTGGCCAGCTATAAAAGGGGGAGTCCCCCTCATTTGTAATCTAATAGTTAGAATCAGAAGTAGTCAACAATTAGTGGATATTGGAGCAGAATAGAGAGTAGATATTTTTGAGTTAGAGTAGTTTTCATTGCATTGTTCGAAGAAGAAAGGGAATTCTCCCTTTGAGAATTTTTGTAAGAGATTGTCACGAAGGCTAATCATAATAAATCATTTCATTCATGGTGAATTCAAACTTTGTTGTGACTAGTTTGTGAGGTTTCTTCTTCCTTTGACTTCAACTAGGACTTAATTCCATGCTGATAGTTAGATATGGATGCTTATGTTTGATGTAAGTGAGCTTCTTTGATCCATACCACTGACGATCTTACTGATGGTAAGCTTGTCTTGCGTGGTCAACTGGAACACTCTATACTTAACTTCAATCAAGATTCATATGTAGCTATGCATCGTTGTGATGGTAATTGCATTATCGAATCGTGATTTGAACATCCTTTTTACCCTTTGAAGATTGCACTAACTTTGTCGAAGCTGTCCAATAGGAGGCTAGACAACGTTTGTTTGAAGTTCATTGAAATTGAGCATAACACCCTTTGCATTTAGGTTAGAATTTAAATTTTTGAAATCTCTGTAGCCATTCAATTCCGTACACTTTTGGGTAGTTTTAGGAAACTCGCACTTCAAAGCCAAATCATTCACACAAAATCCCTTTCAAAGCATATATTTGTTGTTACTGCACGTATTCTGAACAATTGTGTAAGTCCCCTCATAAGAACACAGCAATACACATCAACCAACTGAGGGTGTTCCAAGTATTTTGGAACCTTGGAGTTGAACGTGTGATCTATCTCGCAATCTTAGCACACGGAATACTTTGATCAAGAGAGAACGGAGTAGCCTTCGGACTATTTTGTTCTGCTGTTTGGTGCATTCACAAAAACCACGTCAACAGGAAATTGGCGCTAGAAGGAGGGTGAGCTTCGAATTGTTCCAGAAGCTGGAAGGAACCAGTATGACCTTTGAAGTTCCAAATCAGAGATATGGTAGATCTCTCTTATGTCAAAAAATCCAAAAAAAGTGAAAAGTTGAAAAATTCAAAAAAATCAAAAAATGGAAAATCAAAAAAGAGATTTCTCAATGGATGGGCACATTTCTTGCCCTCAAGACAATCTTGTGGATATTGCTCGGATTCATGAAAGATTGAATGCACAACTATGGCCCGAGAATTTGTCTAAGTTTGCTTTGCCAGGAAGATGTCGAATTCATGAGACCTCCCAGCATGAAGAAATCAGTTGCTTAACATTCCTCTCAAGGATAGAGCTTGTTCTCCAAGGGAAAATTTTCTTTTGGGATGTCCCCAAGCCAGGAGTATTGGATGTGGAATCTGATGATTATAGCATTCCAGAAGTTGTGGATGAAGCTTTCGCAAGATTCATACTTAGAGATAGCCTGAAGGATGCTGATCGCGGTGGTTTACACTGGTTTTCGAAAATTCTAATTTTTTACCCCTCTTTTCAGGCCCCGAAGCTGGAAACCCTAATTTTCTCTGCATGCATATCAAATGATCTCTGTTTGTCTTCATTTATGTTGCATTGCGATCATCTCATGATTCTAAAGTGCTGGGAAGCAACTGCCGGGACGCACCTGCTAAAATAGTAAGTTCCTTACCGAGTGATTATCTCCATTTGCATGTCATACCACTGCGAAGCTCTCGAAAAACCCATAAAGAATCATCCGACATGCAAAAAAAACCCTGACATGCAAACCCTAACAATAGCCCCGGAAGACTGAGTTCTGAAAGTCGTTATCTTGCTTTGCATGTTACACCATCGCGAAGGTCTTCGAAAACCCAGAAGGAATCTGCAGACATGCATTGAAAAATTCTTCATATAAACCTTGAAATCGGCTCTGGAAGCTGAACTGCTAAAAATAGTAAGTCCTCTGTTTTAGCTCAAATTTTGCCAGTGAGCAGCTTGGTGTGTTCTGAATGCAACCTGACTGTTGGAATTTCAAAAAATGCTGAGGGAACGCTCGAAATTGCACACTTACTAAAAATAGTAAGTAGTCGGAATCCGATGAAATTTCAGTGAAAGCCTGCTGGAAACACACTGACAACAGTGTTAGTCTCTAATTTCAATTCAAAACTTGATTTGACTTCAAACTGACGCGAGAAATGCAAACCCTAATTCTATAGACTTAGCCAAGATTTCAATTCAGATGGGCACATCCCGGAAAGACAGACAGTAGAAAAGAGAGACAACGACAAAACGACCCAAAAAGTAAAGCCAAAAGACCGAAACGAAGCAAAAATTAGGGGGTCCCCATTTGCAATGGGGCGATGTGTGAAAAAGGTCACAACACCAGGCACCTTAGAAAAAATCCTTCATGATTTCTTCTGTATAACACTGCCCCTTGCAGCATGTATCTTTGACTCTTCATTCGTAAAGCCCTCTTTTGCACAGGATTCAAATGGTTTGGGCATTTGTGATTGAGAAGGAAGTAGACGATATCGTCATACCATTCGTCAGGAGATACTCCTTGAAGTTCATACACTTGTTGTACAAGTCCTGGTCCGGTGGCAATGGTCTGTATCAAAGCTTGGCCGCGGACTATCTTCATTGGTTGAATTTTGACATCATACTCCTGAATGATTGTGACCCACTTTCCTCTCCTTTCTCCTAGTTCATTTTGCATTAGGAGAGTTTTAACTGTCACATCTGGGACCACGGCAAAGACTTTACTTCTCAATATGTAGTGTCGAAATTTCTTTATCGCCTTGACCAAAGCATATGCTTGCTTTTCAATGTTCATGTATTTCGGCTCTGCATCCTTGAAAGGTGCACTCATAAAAGCAATAGGATGTTCATCCTTTTCTTTTGTCCTTTGTGTTAACATTGCGGCACATGTATGCTCTAACGCGAAAGAGTAGAGATAAAATGGCTTGGTATAATCAGGACTGACCAGGATAGAAGTGTCAACTATGGCCTGTTTAATTTCTTCAAAAGCTTTTCTCGCCGGCTCCGTCCATTCCATCTTTGCATCCTTTTTAAGCATTTCATTCAGGGGCCTGACTATCTCAGCGAATCCTATTTTAAATTTTCTTACAAAGTTAATCTTTCCGAAGAAAGACTTCAGTTCTTTCTGACTTGATGGCAAGCCAATCCTTGAAATAGCCTCTGCTCGATCAGGGTCGATAAGAATACCCTTTTCTGTTATTACATGGCCAAGCAATTTTCCTTCAGTCACCCCGAATACACATTTCTTCGGGTTCAAGGATATTCCGTATTTTCTGCATCTTTCAAATATCCTTATCAAATCTTTGACATGAGTTTCTCTTCTCTTTGAAAACACAGTAAGGTCGTCCATATAGACAATGATGCATTTCCCTATGAGATCCTTGAAAGCAATATCCATAGCCCTTTGAAAGGTGGCTCCGACATTGATCAGACCAAATGGCATCCTTTTGTAGGCAAATGTACCCCACTTTGTTGTGAATGCTGTCTTAAGCCTGTCTTCAGGTTCCACGATCACTTGATTGTAGCCAGAATATCCATCGAGGAACGACATCATCTGGGATCCATTTACAATTTGAATAACTTCATCTAATGAGGGCAGTGGATAATTGTCTTTTTCCGAGGACTTGTTTAGATTTCGGAAGTCTACACACAACCTTATCTCTCCATTCTTTTTTCGGACAGGTACCAAATTGGTGACCCACGTTGAGTGGCGTACTGGAAAGATAATGCCTGCTGAAAGTAACTTCCTTACTTCTTGAAAAATGAGGGGCTCTAGCAGTGGATTCACAGGCCTCTGGCGTTGTCTAAATGGTTTACTGCCTGCTTTGAGGGAATAGTGTGTGTAATAATTGAAGTATCATATGTTTTCAGATCCTCATAGCTCCAAGCGATAATGTCTTTGAATTGTTTCAAACTCTTGATTATTTGCTCTTTTTCTTCAGGTGTGCATACTTTACCAATGAGAACATCTCTCACTTCTTCCAGCGTTCCAAGGTTGACCGCTTCATGTTGGCCTCCTTCCTCTCTTTGGTACTTGATGGCATTGATCTGATCTTGATCGAAGATTCTTTCTAGTTTTATCATTCCTCTAGGAATGTTATTGGACTTTAAGTTCATTATGTCCTCTGTATCAAATTCAGCTTCCCCTCGGTCTTCTTCTTCATCAATGAGTTGAGTGAGGAAAACATCTGAATTTTTCAAGAAATCAAGGATGTGATTGTCGTCGTCAAACACTTGGAAGTTTGTAATGTTGTCTGGAACTGATGGTGTCAAAGTGATTTCTACTGTAAATTTCTTCACGACATCCATCTCCAACAGCTCTAAGGAACTTGCTGATTGGGCTAAGGAATTTGCCACTTTGTTTTGAGAACCATAAACTGATTTGATGTTGAAAGCGTCAAAGCTTTCGATGAGATCCCAGACACGGTTTCTGTATCCTCTCAGTCTTTTGTCATGGCAAGCGTATTTTTTCCTTACTTGCCTTACTACAATTTCTGAATCACCATAAACATGTAGCACTTTGACCTTTTTGCGAATTGCGTGGAGCAGTCCGTGAACTAAGGACTCATATTCTGTAACATTGTTGGTACATAGAAATTGCAATCTCAAGGCGGCTAAATAGGTCTTGCCTGATGGACTAATAAGTTCATACCCAGCTCCGTTGCCTTTCCTAGACTTTGAACCATCGAACCTCAAGGTCCAAACTTGTTCTCGTTCTGTCAATTGATGAGGAGTGGGAAATTCTTTCTTCTAAACTGAATCCTTTTGAACTTTATCAATTTCCGGTGTTATCTCTTCTTTTGATGATAGCTCTCTGCTAGACTCACTGTCTTCCTTTTGCATTGTCAGGTTAAGACACGCAGCTTCTGAAACTTGGGAAATTCTTGCGCGTACTTGATCTAGGGCCAATTTGCACATTGCGCAAGAGAACTCGGAATGAAAAGCATTATGGATCCGGCACCAGTTGGGCAATAACAAGTCTTGCATACAAGCATGACTCCCCAATTCTTTCTCTTGTCTTGTACTTCTGAGCACAAATCTTCTGAAATTCTCAAACAGGGTCTCATTTTCATCTGGTGAAAGCTCTTCATCACTTTTAGTGGAATCTTCTGCGGGATCTACAATTTCCAGTGAGTCTTCCTGATTATTTGAGCATTGCAGCATCATAACCTCTGAGGCATTTGGTCTGTACTGGCCTAGGTCTGTCTCACAGAAGAGAATTTCATTGTTTTCTCCGTTTTCAGTAATCATTAGCTTAAGTCTCGGTGTGCTCTCAACTCTAATTTGATTGGGAATACCCCTCCATGGTAACCACATGTGTGAGAAATCGGTGGCGAAGTAGCCGTTCAATCTTCGGGTCCAGTCTCGTCCCAAGACCATTCCGTATCCATCTGGGATATCGACTACAGAAATGTCGATGAAATGCTGAATTCTGGGATCGGGTGATAACTGCATATGAATATTATTCAATTCTCCTATGATTGGAACTTCCGTTTTATCTAGCTGTGTCACTTTCTTATTTGTCTTAGTGGGTGTCAAACCCAATCTGTGACACACAGCTAATGGCATGACGTTACTAGATGCTCCTGAGTCGATTAGACAATTGTGTAGGAGTTTGTTGAAAATCCGGAGAGAAACAAGGAAAGGAGCCGGCTTGTCTTTCCCTTGATAGAATATTACTGGGCTCCCTTTCTGTATTCCGGCTTCTGTCTCTTTCGCTCTACCATTCCTTCCCACTTGGGAAGCTTCTATTTCTTTGGCGGAATGTTCTTCTACCTTATTCCCTTTTGAACTTTGGTGTGTTTGCTCAATTTTGGTTAACTGTTGACCTGGCATTTCTATGCCCTCTTTTACTTCATACAAGCCGCGAGTTGTTTTGGAACTTGTTGCGACCTTTTTCACACATCGCCCCATTGCAAATGGGGACCCCCTAATTTTGGCTTTGCTTTTGGGTCGTTTTGTCGTTGTCTCTCTTTTCTACTGTCTGTCTTTTTGGGGTTATACCGTCTTTGAATGTGAAATTTTGGCCAAGTTCGAGGATTAGGGTTTTATCTCTCCTGGTCAGTCCAAGGTCGAATAGGGTGAATATATTGAGATTTGAGACTAACATTGTTGTTAGTGTGTTCCCAGCAGGTTTCCACTGAAATTTCGTCAGATTCTGAGTACTTACTATTTTTAGTAAGTGTGCAATTACAGGCAATCCTTCAGCATTTTTGAGATTCCGACAATCACACTGCGTCCAGAGCACATCAGGCTACTCACAGGTTAAATTTGAACTAAAATGGACAACTTGCTATTTTTAGCAGTTCTGTCTTCGGAGGCAATTTTCAGGGCTTAGAGGCAGAGTTTTTCAACGCGTAATGCGGGAGATTCTTTGTGGGTTTTGAGACCTTAGCAATGATATGACATGCAAAACAAGGCCAACGACTTTTCGACGATTCGACCTTCGGAGGCGATATTAGGGACATCGCGATTTTCTCGTGCATCGGCATATTCTTCACGGGTTTCAAAGAGCCAGCTGACGGTGTAACATCTGATAGACTGATCACTTTTGAACTTACTATTTTAGCCCGGTGCTTGCATGTTGGAGATTTTTACGGGTTTTAAGGAACTTTATGATTTCTCGAGCGATTATGACATGCAAGATCGTCCGGCAGCCGGTCGGTCACTTTTCCGGCCATTTTCTATTTTTAGCAGGTACCACTTGGGCAGCAGCTCAGCACTTCAGAACTGCGAACTGATCGTCATGCAATTGAAACGAGGTCAAACGGAGCTCATCTAAGCAACATGCATAAAATTAGGGTTTCGAGCTTCAGGGCTAAAAATGAGGAGTCAGACAACAAGGTGCTCAAAACTAAAGTATCCATCGTGGTCAGTATCCTTCGGGTAGTCTGCTGGCAAAATTTGAAGGCAATTGGAGAACTTGCTATTTTTAGTAAGATGTTCCAGACGCAGGCTATAAATAGAAAGTCAATCTCGGATGCCGGCGCAGAAAGGCAAGTTCACCAACAAGGAACACGCTGTCCAAATTTCAAGTCAAACGGAGATAGGGAAGTCTCAGAAACGAGCACTTACTATAAATAGTAAGTCACTTCAGAAGCGGCTATAAATAGCAGGCTGGCATCAGATCTCGACGGGTACAGGACAAACATGTGATAAGTAATCTTTGGCGCGAATTTCAAGATAAACGGAGTTACGGAGAATGAAGAATCAGATAATTGCTATTTTTAGCAGGTCAATTAGGGTTTCCTAAATTAAGGGGTGGAACAAGACAATCATGCAAAAGTAGCATCCAGCCACGATCACCACATTTCAGGCATTCAATACGTAAAATTTGAAGACATTCTGAGCAATTGCTATTTTTAGCAGGTTGCTAAAAATAGCAGAGGCATACAGGTACCGGGCACCAGCAGCTCAGTCATGTCACCAGGATCCGAACAAAGCAAAATCCAGCCTTTTTGAAGCTTGAAATTAGCTTGAAGTGCAAAATTGACAAACTTTCTAAAAATAGCAAATTAGGGTTAGCATGATCAAGTCACCCTAAATCAGGCAAAGAACACAAAATTCACTGAAATTGATAAATTTTCAAGTCCAGCCGGTGAAGTACACCTTTAAAAGCCAAAGATTTGTGGAAATTCTCTAAGCACTTGAAAGTTGAAGTTCACAGGCCAAATCCGCCTTGAGAGGCTGAAAATGGGTAAAATCCTTCTAAGTGTTGACAAATTGGAAGCTCCTATGGTAAAATGCGCCCTCGAGCTTCAAGCTGGTTGAAAAATAGTCAAAGTGCTACAAATGGAAGCACAAGGTCTAAAATGCGCCTAACCTTGAAGGGGGTGATGAAATTTCACTAAGGCACTTAAATTTGAAGTTGATACCCTCAAATGCGCCTGGATGAGGAAGGTTGTTAAAATTTTGTCTAAGGCGTTGAAACTTGAAGCATGCACCCTCAAATGCGCCTAGACTTAGAGGGGTCTAAATGCGCCCAAGGCCTTGATGAAAGCTTCCCATGCTAAATGCGCCCTTGGGGTAGAAATCTGGCTAAGTCATTTAATTTGGAAGTATAAGGGTTCATATGCGCCTTAAGCCAAAACTGGAAGCACCATAGCCCATATGCGCCTAGGGTGTTGAAATTGAATGATGACCCTCTAAAATGCGCCCCTCTTAAAATTGGAAGCTGGACATGTAAAATGCGCCCCCACCTTGCAAAGAGCCTCAAAACTTTTCTAAGGCAAGTAAAATGAAAGTCCAGGGGTCTAGATGCGCCCAAGAACGAGCATGGAAAAGGTCACTTAAAATGAAAGTTGCACTTACTAAATGCGCCCAGTATGGTCGGAGTTTGAAATTTTTTCTAAATGATGAAAGTGAAAGTCAAGACCTTCATATGCGCCCAGGCCAAAACTGGAAGTATCAACAGGTAAATGCGCCCTTGAGGAGAAAGTAAGTTAGGAAAATTTCCAAATCACTAAATTAAAAGTTCACCCATGCAAATGCGCCCTGGTGCTGAAAGTGAAAAAATTGTCTAAGTATCAAACTGAAAGTTCAACATACTAAATGCGCCATTCAAGGTGAAGACTTGAAAAAGTTTCTAACTCTGTGAAATTTGAAGTTTACCCCTCCATTTGCGCCCAGGGAGAAGAGAGGGTGATTGAAAATTTTCTAAGGCATTCAAACTTGAAGTAGCCCCTCCTATATGCGCCTGGACTTGAAAAGGATAGAATTTCTCTAAGTATGGAAAATGAAAGTAGCATGGCTCGTTTGCGCCTAGAATGAAGAAGGCACTTAAGAATTTTCTAAGTGTTTTAAATTTGAAGGAGGACTCCCCAAATGCGCTCTACCTTGAAGAGAAGTGCTTGAAGAATTTTCTAAGTAACAAAATGGAAGCACAAGGTCTAAAATGCGCCTTAAGAAGAAAGACACATGAAAATTTTCTAAGTGTTGTAAAATGGAAGTGCCAGGTATGAAGTGCGCCCAGCTTGTGAGGGTGCAAGAAAGATTTTATAAGTCACAAAAAAAAAAAAATGGAATGTAACCCTTCAATATGTGCCCATGATTATGATGGTGAGCTGGAAAACACCCAAGACATGTAAATTGGAAGCTTGACCAAGCAAATGCGCCCAGCAAGGAGGTGACTTAGAAAATTTTCTAAGTGTAAAAAAATTTGAAGTAGAGAGGTCCAAATGCGCCCTGGGAAAGGATGAAAACAAGTTGGTGAATTTGATCAAGTGATGAAAAATGAGACTTCAAGAGGCTAAATACGCCTAAGTCATGGAGGGAAGTCCTTGAAATTTTCTAAGTTAAGAAAACTAGAAGCTTGCCTAGCCATATGCGCCCTCAAGGTATTAGAAGGCAAGTGGAGATTCCAAGGCGTGATGCATGCAAAGTAAAAGATTCCAAGGCGTTGAGCTAGAAAATATGCTAAGTATGAAAATTTGAACCTCAACCCCTTGACTGCGCCTTTGATTTGTGGAGAGATAAAAAATATTCTAAGTATGTAAAACTCGAAGTGTGACCCTCTATTTACGCCTGGGCTTGGAGGATGATAAAAATTTTCAGAAGCATGGATGAAGTTGCCGGTG
>VDFB02220387.1:0-17923 GCA_007258455.2 Sequoia sempervirens
AAAGTATCAAATTAAACAAACAAAGAGGTCATCAAATTTTCATATCAACTTTGTAGGTTGCATTTACATTCTTACACCAATGCATCATAGGTTGATTCTAGATGAGGTAGATGAAATTTTAAAATAACTGAGGGAAACCTTACCTTCTCTAACTAGTATCGTTCAAGAACAAGTGACCATCCTTAAGGAAATCTAACAAGAAAACGTTTGCTTGAAAGCAATCCGAATAGAAAACTTTATTGAGGTCTTAGATCGTGCAACTATGTGTTTAAAGGACTCTTGCAAATCAAAGAAGAATTGTCATCATTCTTGAAAAAAATGTAAATTAACAAGACATTCATATCAACATCCTTGAAGAAAAAATAATTTGAAAAGACATCCATCCCATCATCCACATACTTCTACATAAAGATATTAGTCTACCTTATTCGTTACTACTCAGTCAACTCTTGCCATGTGAGTAGTAGCAGGTTGCCTAATCATTTGATCAACCCAAAAAAAACTTGTGTGAGCTAAATTTTAATCATATACATCTAAACCTACACAATGTAGTACAACCTATAAATCACAATAGTGCCCTTTACAAAGTTTTTAGAACATTCTTTCCTAGATGTATACATTAAGATTTTCACTATAATTTTTTATTAACATAGTATTTCATTCTGCTTCAAACACACTAAGAATAAAAATAAATCTAAAATTGACTTAATCCCAAATGCTACAAGGTAGAAATTAACTGATCACAAATATTCCAACAAAACCAATGAACACTTAGAAATATTCATACAACAATAAATCAAGTTCAATCATCTAAATTGACACAAGTCATCATCAATACATAATTCAATTTTATCATAAATTCACAATATATTTTTATACTAGCGTTTATAATCTTTTCAAGTTTCAAAATGAGGTTTAGATTCTCTCCTAAATTTCTCAAACACCAGAGTTTGCTTCTAGTTTTAATTTTTAGAGTTAAATAATTGAAATCAATCTTTAATAATTCCCATAAATAACAACAGCCAAAACTTAATTCAATTGGTCATTCATAAAACTAGGTCTTTAGCATTTCAATTTCCTCTTCCTTGAAGTTATCTTTCTTTACAAGAAATTTACATAGATTTCATCACCTACAAAATTAAATTTAATTAACTTCTAATTGTTGTTTAATCCATTTATAAATACAACATTCTTATTCAAGATCCTTTTAACATACAATGCCTCACTTGTATTATATTTCCAACATTCTATTGATCTTTGCTAGATCAACTGATATTTTAACCCTCAATCTCTTTTAGAATTGTTTTCTTGTTATTTTTGTTCAACTTTATTCTCATTCTACTTTTCTTTTTTTCTAGGTTATCTAATAATAATACATTTAATTTTGCTTTAATTCTTAAAAAAAATTATTCTCCTCAAATTCATCTTTTAAATTTTTAAAAAATATTTATATTTAATTTTTCAATAATATCTAACTAAAAATATAAAATAATTTAAACAGATTTACATTTAATACACTTTAATTATTATTTTTTAATTATGCTTTTCTTAAGTCAGACGGTGAGAAAAGTGATCAAATATCCAATATATATCACAAATGTATGGCTATTGGCACATATTAGGCTGCAAATTACCTTTCTTACAACGCTTTGTACCTTGAGTTATGTGAACTTTCTGCGCTATCTTGATCTCACTTGCCTAAAGGTGAACTGCAGGTGCTATGATCTTTTATCGTTGATTAATTTATAAGAGAGAAATACATTAATTTGGGACTAATTATGTTACAGCTGAATGTGCTCTTTGTAAATTGGCACCCAAAATCACATCAACTATCTTTTGAATTGAATCATCATCTTTTAGAATGGTGGTATGAGTACACTGAGGTATTTTGACTACCGTTAGTGTTTGACCTTCTGTTGCAGACCAATTGGATACAACAGCTGACAAGCTGCACAAATTCACAGTTCCATCGCCATCACCCACAATAACTTCGGGCTGTTGATCAAAACCCCCCTTGCTGTAGATCAGTGTCTCAGGAGTGTCTATCCCTGTTCCAAAAATCAATGTTACTGGCACTTTGGGAGCCTTCAAATTCTCTGTCAAAGGCCGGATGCGAAATTTATATGGATAAATACCTTCAGAAAAGCCAATGTCCTTGAGGAACTCTGGTATATCCAAAGCTGAATACGATTTTTGTTCTGTTGTGACCAAAGTATTATTTCCGAATACTTGAGGAACAGGTAGAAGCCATAGATTACTCTCAGAGCTCCTTTGTTCTGCCCTAACAACTAAAGGATTTACAGTAGGAATGTCTAGAAAATAGCCAGATGCAAAAGTTCTCATTTCTTGTACTGTTCCTCCCCATGGTGCTGCAATGGCAACAAAATGTTTGATGTATTGGTGTCTCCATGACAAAGGCTGCTGATTTAGCAAATATAACACCCATAGTCCTCCCAGACTGTGGGAAACAAGAATGACTTTTTTGTTACCATTAGATGTGTAAGCCTCTTCGACCAATTTTTGTAGATCATGCAGATACTTTCTACCTACAGAAGATGGCTTTGTTCCAGGACCATAACGAAAATCATATGGTGCACCTAAAAGAGACTTTCCATCAATATATCCGGCATCTTCAAGAGATCTCACTAAGAGTGACATATAAGGGGTTATAGACCTGCATCATAAACATCGTGATAATGAGCAGGAGAAATAATCTTTTGGATGAAACCAATTCTAATAAATCAAATGATAGCCCAGAGTTAATGGAATGCACATTGCCATTAAATAATATAAGGTGCACTTTAGGCCCAGGAGGGAGAGAATAGAAAAATATATTTTAATGCATATCAAGAAAATCACATTCTGAAGAAATGTTTACATCTTTATTTTATGGGCAGAAGAACAGTTTAACTACCATAACTATCTGAACTGAAAAGTATATACAAATGCGTTAACCTAGAAGATTAACACTTTAACATCCCCATGTAATCTGAAGGGGTTATCATGAAACCAAGCAGTATTTTGAACTGCTCAAACTTCTCTTCACCAAGCACTTTGATGAGAATATTTGCTGGCTGATTTGAAACTTCTTTAAAAAGTTCACTGTGACAGGTCTTAAATTTGTTTGAACTAAGCCTGTTACCTTGACAAGGTTCAAACTTTGATACTAAGCCTATTGCTTTGATAGATCTCAAATTTGATAATGAGCCTGTTGCCTTTACAGGTCTCAAATTTGGACTTAGTTTGTCTATGCTACAATTTGGAAAAATGACCAAACTTTAGTGACCAATATGAGTAGTCACCAACTATCATTCTAGGCTAACTCTGCATTATCACTGAAGATAATATCTGAAATAGCATACATTAGGTGCAATCAATACATTGTGGAGGAATATATACACATCAACTGTCCACCAATAATATCAGAATATCTTGTTACCTTGACAAGGTTCAAACTTTGATACTGAGCCTGTTACCTTGACAAGGTTCAAACTTTGATATTGAGCCTGGTGCTTTGATAGGTCTCAAATTTGGTGAATGAGCCTGTTACTTTGACAAGTCTCAAATTTGAACTTGTTTTGTCCATGCTGCAATTTGAAAAAATGACCAAGCTTTAGTGGCTAATATGCGTAGTCACCAACTATCATTCTGGGGTAACTCTGCATTATCACTGAGGATAATATCTGAAATAGCACACATTAGGTGCAATCAATACATTGTGGAGGAATATATACACATCAATTGTCCACCAATAATATCTGAAATTAAATAATATCTGACATAGCACTTGTTAGGTGCAACATTGTGGAATCACAAGATGTCAACAAAATATCTGAAATAGCACATATTAGGTGCAGTATTATGGAATCACAAGGTGTCAACAATCTATGAAGTCTCCACTCGAATCTATCAAACACAAGATTCCCCCATTCAACAGATGAGAGAGGAAAATGTCAGCAATGTGATCTCCCCGATGGAGTTATTGAACAGGAGGCAACATCTTTATCTCCATAGCCTCAAATAAGTGGAATACATCAGTAAGGACCAACATCATCATAAGCATCATAAACTGCATCTCCAATATTAGCAAAATCATTCTTCATGGGAAGCAAATTCACTTCTTCAATCTTCTCAATAATTTGTGGCTTATCAAATATACCAAGTAGCATCTCAAAAATATCAACATTAACTGTAGTTAATGTATGCTCAATAAGATCTACATTATTATTAGAAGAATTATGAGGAATAACATCATCACCATTATTAGTAGGCACATTTTCATCGTCAATAATAGATTGAACTCTCTTATAAGATTTGGTTAACAAATCAACCACTTGGAATGCTCTATCTAACCAAAATTCATACACCTCATAGACTTTGAAGGTGAAGTTGGTAGATAACAATGTTTGATAGAATGAGTATGCAAACCACATGATGTACAAGGGTTTAGATCAAAGCAATTACTAGAAAGATGACCTTGACCTCCACAATTGGAACAAATTTGGACATTATTGGACTTAGTACACATTGCTTTTGGTTGCTTAGGTTTTTGAACTTCACAAGAATCATCAACAAATGTAGACTCAACATAACATTTATTCATGCATACTCCTAATACAAATTTTATGGGTTTAGAATATTCTGGGCCAAAAGAGCCAACAAAACCTTTGTAACCAAGACCACATTTTCCCCTATTTATTTTTTGAGATTCCCAAACTCTCACAATAATCATCAACATATGTAGACTCAATAGGACATTTATTCATAAGCCCTTCTGATACAAGTTTTATGGGTTTAGAATATTCTGGGACAAACGAGTTGCTGGTTGTGGAGCCCAATCTTATTGGTTAATATTTATAGCACAAGGGTGTAAATTGTTTATTGTAAATCTGGACCAGTTATCATTAGGTCACATATAAGATGGTAGAGATTATGTTGGTTTTTCTTGCCTTAGAAGGCAACCCCCTTTTATGAAGACATTGTTTTACGGTTGAGTATTGCATTGTATTGTATTGTGAGGAGATTGTGATAGAGAGAAGAGGAAATTACAATGGATATGTTGTAGGTTGTATTCTTTCATATTGTTGGATAGAATAAAGGAAGGGTTGGCTGTCTCTTTGTGGATGTAGCCCATATTGGGTGAACCACATATATTTGTGTCTTTGTGTTTTATGTAATGCTGTTATCTTGTATTTTATTTATGTTTTCATTTTGTTGTATATTGCTCTGTGATCCTATTCCTAACAAGAGCCAACAAAACCTTTGTAACCAAGACCACATTTTCCCCTATTTATTTTCTGAGATTCCCAAACTCTCACAATGGTTTTGGGTGCAATAGCGAAATTTGACTCAATGGATTTCTTCTTTTGTGACTTTGGTTGGTGGTATTTTTGGGCTAGAGGCTTAAACACAACATTTCGTCTTTCTGACACAAGGGAAGACACAACACCTTTCTTCAAGGGCATATTGGTTTTACTTGCTTGCTTTGTTGAAATGCTAGAAAAAGGTACATCCTGCTCAACATCTTCCTGCTGTGTGTTTCCTAACTGATCTTGTAACCTATTAAGTTCTTTTCTCAATAATATGTATTGGTTAGAGAATTGCATGAATAGAGGTTTATATTGTCTCCAACATTCAATTATTAATTCTGCCTCATCTATTGTGCTTACATGAATTTTTAGACACAATATGCTATCAATGTAGAATGTGAACATAATGGTAGATAGCAAAATAAACAATTTGACAAACCTTATAACAACAAATACACTCTCATTACTCCATAATTTATCAATTTTGCATAAAAATGTTAAAAACAAAGTCCTTTATATGCAAATTTCCAAGGTAAATGACAACTATTCCAGTCTACAATGTATTACCCCAAATATCCATTCTCATGGCAAAAGGAAACTGAGATTTACCGTACAGTCAGATTCTTTGGTCCAAGTATGCTCGGTGTCATCTCGATGTGACACATAACCCACACTGGCTTTGGATTGCAACATAACTGTTAATCTGAAACTATCAACAAATCTGACGATGTGCGAAGATTGAACGACACCACAGTTTAGGATGCAAAAGACATTTTGAATGCCTGATTGCCCATGAAATATTCTGCTTTGTTCACACAATTATTTCATGCAAATTATACATTTAAAACAAATATTTAATTTCCCACACAACTCTAAACAACTCAAATGGATCCATATTTTCATATTTAGATCTTACCAGTGAATCGCTCGGATGATGTAAGAATTAAATGGATTTCTTCAACCATATCTTTTATTCTCCCCAAATGCCCATATAACCTATTCTTCTGTCCTGTGCATTGTGCGTTCCTATTCCAATTTTGTCTTTTGTAATTGTTGCAGAATTAAAGTGGTGTTTGTTTACTCAGACCGCACTATTGTTGTTTTTCTCTCAATGTCTCCTTTTGCTGTTATCACAAAATCAGTTATTTGACCCAACACATTTTTGGCCTGAAACTTGGCATTGTTCGTCAATCTTGGTGCACCTTTCTACAAAGATCAAAAACCTAGCGACAAAAAAAAAATTACAGTCTAGAGAGATGGATATATGTATAACTTTCTGCAATTGTCTCCCATTTTCTTCCTCAAGTCACAACCTCGGGCTCTGATACAATGGTTAGGCCCAGGAGGGGCAGAATAGAAAATTATATTTTATTGCATGTCAAAAAAATCGCTTTCCAAAAAAAATGTTTACATCTTTATTTTATAGGCAGAAGAATAGTTTACTGCCATAACTATCTGAACTGAAAAGTACATTACAAATGTGTTAACCCAGAAGATTAACATGTTAACACATAAGATATTTTTTTCTTAGCAGCAACCTGTTGCATTATGGCTGTTTATCATCGCATGCTGGCCATTGATAGTGATCAAGGATTCCAAAACATTCTCAAGTTAATCCTGTCACCTATACAATATGATTGAACATTACAGATAACTATGTGTATATAGCACTGAGATTACACCCAATCGATTTATGATCTTCTCTTTTCTCAGCAATATAAAATTAAAAATGAGATAAAATCTGTTGATAACTTGATAGCCTTGGATGACCGAAATTACAAATATATAACATGTTATCAAGTAAGCTCATCAAGCATCTCCACTACAAATATAGAAAAGATACATTTTAAACTAACATCTGAAAAGTGGTGTTATGTAAAAATCCAAGGGCATAATGTGCCATAAAAAAGGCTCTACGATTTCAAAATGATAACCTCTCTTCCCATGGTAAACCCTAAGCCTGATTTTTCTGTGGCAAACCCATCAGAGAATGTTCTGAATCACGTGAAGGGAGGTGGAGATGATGAGATAGTGGTAGCAGATTTTGGGGATGGTACACCGAATGCTTAGGCTCATCTCTCTCAAATCTCAAGGCACCTGTGGCCCACATGTGAACCCGTGCAAGCTAAGCTTGGAGGCCATGCTGCATGGAGATGGAGAGCCGGCAGAGAAAAAGAATCCTAGTAATGCAAAAGGAAAGCAGATGTTTGAAAGCGATGCTGCCCACAGGACAATGGATAAGGTTCCATTTGCAAGTTTGTGTAAAAACAAATGTGGCTCATTAATCTCATACCCAGCTCAGGTATTGCTCCTCGTTTGCAACTGGGCTAAAAAGTTTAGCCTGGAGAAGAGAAAGTTCGCTAAAAAAGCTTTGATTTGTAAGTTTAGTAATCTGTGGCCCACTCTAGCAAGCTTGCATCCATGGATTTTGAATAGATGGTCCTCTAGTATAAATGAGAGCATAGAGATATTTCCTGGTGCACAGGCCTATGATCCAATATAGCTAATAGCCCTTTGAAGAACAGCTCAGAGCAAACAAAAACAATAGTCATGGTCCCAACCCTATACAGGATACAGCAAGCAGCTTTGCCTAATGTTTTATCTCAGAGAGAGGAATGGGGCATTGAGCATTGAATTTTAGAGTCAGTTTTACAAGTCCCTTTTCATTTTGCTGTTTTGTCATAATATGAGGAGGATGAGGATGCAGGTTGTTGGAAGCAAGTCAAAAACCATAAGAAAATTGCTAAAAATCAGTTTCAAATTTATATGGTTTGAAGATCTCACGGTAAATCTGATAAAAGTATAATTTGTTTTTTCTTCACACAATGCAGTATGTAGTAGATGTGGAGTACTGTAATTCTTCAGATTGATAATAGTCGGGTAAGGACCCCTTATATAGAACCCCTAAATTTAATCTAAAAACAATTAAAAAAATTCAAGGGGCTAATGTAAAAACTGGATGTTCAGGCTTGCAAATGTAGAATTGCAGCAATGTCAATCACCATCCAGAACTATGAGTATGAACTGACTCAAGGTTTGATTGATGATAAATGTTGTTGCTTCCCATCTATAGGAAATCATCAAGTTAATAAAATGTGCAGTCAATTGAATAACTTGCAAGAACAGTGCGTCTGGAGCAATATATGATACTCAAGATTGCAGAGTTCTGCATGATAGCTAAAAGAATTTTGAAACTTGTGAGGAAGAATAAACTGAAGCTGCCACGTGTTTCTACTTTTGGGATAAAATTGAAGGGCTTCAACTATAAGCAAATGCCATGTGATGAACTGAAAATGCAGAACAAAAACTTAAAAGATATGAATAGAAAGCTATAGTATTTGGAACCCCACATTGTAAGTAAAATAAGGAAAAAGTTGAAGCTAGGTATCAGGCCCTAAAATACCAGAATACACAGTTCAAAAAGTTGCTTGCTTCAAGCTTGTATCAAGTTCATTTCCAGATTTTTATTTATTTTGTGCTGGTTAAGCTCAAGGCTCAAATTCTAACAGATGGTTAGAGTTATAAATATGGCAGAGCGCAAAAGTGGCTGCTGAGAAATTCTCTAACAGGGCATATCCACCTCTCACAGAAATCTACATGATTATTCTTGACCCAGAAATTACATCTAAGTGCAGAAGGAATTCCCTTGCCTTGACCCAGGGATTACAGGTAACTGCAGGAGGAATATCCCCAGCCCTGCGTACAGTAAAAGCATAGGGAATGCATACCGATAATTGGAGGCCAGGTGATCCAGAATACATACCTATCACTGGAGGCCAGGTTTTCCTGGTAACACTAAAGTTACACTTAATCTGTGGAGGAATCAATCCCGCCATAGTAAATGGTATAAAACCCAATAGTCTTAGTTTTGCATTATCATCTCAGCACCACTTTCCCAAGCACACTTAACTGCAGAGTTATGATTGGATTCGCCTAAAAGTAAAGTGAAAAAGTCTCTTTGTTCCCACATGAGGGTTCTCACAAGTCACATTGGCCTGTTTTAAGCATCCTTGTTTTTTGCATTGCAACTGTCCTGTTCCCACCCCTTTTGGTACAATGTGCAAACAATATGTGTTGCGCACAGGTGGTTAAGCATAGTAGGAAATGCCCCTGTGGACTTCATACAACATTCCAAATCATATACAGCATTTAACCCAAAAAAGAGCAAAGGATTTCTACAAATAAATCACACAATCTCATCGCCTTCATTGACTTTTATAGTATCCTTTAGGCCAAAATGGTCTGCAAGACACGCCAAAGCATGTTTACTTGCTTGTTTACAACATGGTTTCTATGGGAGTCTTGTTCTAAAATAAGTTCCACAAGTGTCATTTCATTGTCTTAACCACAGAAAATCATATACGAGGTTATGAATGCAAATTAAATGCATTGTTGTGCTAACGTCATTATAGAGACTAAAAACATGTATTTCCAGTATATTGGAATTGATTAGAAAGCTTCTGGCAGAAAATTGTGTAAATTTTTTTAACAACAATTTATATCACACTCTCTCATTTATAATCAGGATAAGGAGAGAATAAGATGTGGATTGTACATCTAGGTTAAAAAACAAGAAGAGAAAGGGATACATAACAAGAGGGTCCTAAAGGCACAAGAAACAAAAATCTGCAATCAACATCTTATTATCTCCTCTTCCTGATGATGGACCATGGAGTGTGATCCAAAACATTAATACAAAAATTTACAAACAGAATTCTTCTAAAAAGCTTTCTAATCAATGATAAAAACTAATTA
Organism: Sequoia sempervirens; assembly: GCA_007258455.2. NCBI lineage: Eukaryota > Viridiplantae > Streptophyta > Pinopsida > Cupressales > Cupressaceae > Sequoia > Sequoia sempervirens. Next base: position 10,065 of record VDFB02220387.1, read on the forward strand.
AAAGGAGTGTTTTGTCCTATACTTCATTAAAGATACACAATTTACATTTTCTATCTTCGGATGGGTCCATCTACTACTTTCAATGAGTAATTTTTGTGTATATGCCTGTCCTGAAATTCAAACCGCACTTAAGAAGGGCAATCCCTTGTGGATTGTTTAAAGAATCGCAAGGCATTAATAACCTTACTCTAAACATGATAAAAATATGCTGTGTAAAAAGCCAGACAAAAAATGAGAAGAATGGAATGGAATGAATACTTGAAGTTTGGGTCCAAGTACTGCATCCCTTTGGTCGAACCAAAATAAGGTACTCTGGTTTCCACTCCAGGGGCATTAATGTACTCATCCTCATGGTTATCATACACAAGGCTCATCCTCTCGGCAAAGCATTCTGTGAATGGAGGCACAATCACAGAGACGTCAAACCATATTCTGAACCAATCCTTCTCCCAAGGCCACCTCCTGCAAAACAGACCACTGGGTTTATAATCTGCAGTGAGCCTTGCTTCTACCTGGTTTCCTCCTGTACCAGGTACTATGATTACTGGGTGTGGCTGCTCTTTGAATGTTGTATATGCTGATAAGCTGTTACGTATATGTGTAGATTGGGTTTTGTGAATTCCCAGAGAATGAGCATTGGATTGGAAGCTAAAAGCCATGAAATAGGGAAAGAGTAGGATACACGACAAGTTTGGCATGGTTGGCCTTCGATTAGATTCTGGGGAGGATTATTAAAGTTCGTAGTGTTGGGCATATAATTTGTGAAGAACAATTGAGGCAAAGTCGATAAGGTGCAACCGGGCGACTAAGGTCAGTGTCGAGTGGGGAGAAGTACCTAAAGCTGTTATTTGCACTCTCTTCCGCTGACTTTTCTTTGAAACGATTAAAAAGCTAGCTGACGAAGAAAAATAAGCTCCAATGCTACGTATTAACTATGGTTGTGGAGGTTAGATCACTTACTCTTGCTCAAGTGAATATTTTTTTTTATTAGTTATTAATAGTTCTGTTTGATAATAAACTAAAAGTTATTTCTTTTCTATTCAACAAATATTTGTCTTTCTTAAAGTAGAGATGTACATTTAAAAATTAAAAGTGTTTTTAAAATGAATTATTGTCAATCTTATTGACTAAAAATTTGAAAAAAAAATAAAATTGTTATTTATAAAATAAAATATTTTTTACTAAATAAAATAGTAAAAGCAATTTTTTGTTAAATTTTTTTTATCTATTTATATAATTATTTGTGTCTTATAATATCAATAGTTTATTTTATTTTATGAATATATCCTATTTAACTTTACATTAATTAAAGGAAAATAATACAATATTCAAAAAAAATGGGAAGGATGGTAGATAAGCACACCCACGAATTCAAAAGGGCCTAGCCCTAAAACAACATAACAACAAATAATTAAACAGTTGTGGTTATGCTAGGCGAAAGAGGATCTTTATCATCAAGATTCCCCAAACATCACCAAGGTTAGAGTCATCATTTGACTCTCATCTAGTGAGAGCATTTCCTTTTGCATTCTCCTTTGGAGGCATTTTAGTGCACACAAGAGAGACATGGCAAGTGGCACATGTGGAAATTTGTTGGTGTTTGACCAACTAGTGTCTCACCAGGGAGATGGTAGATGAGAAGGTTGAAGCCATCCTCCATGTGCAACATTGTCCTTGGGATTAGGTGCCACACGACCACGAGAGCAAGACTCTCAATCTCCTCCACTATCTCGTTTGGAATAGTGGTTACGTCCACATTGATGCCTATGTGGAGAAGTGGAGTAAAGAGGGACCCAAGCCATGATGCAAGGGGTATTACTCTTGTGATCTAGTAGCTCTTAGAGATGTGCAACTTTACTAGCTTGCACTTGAATTTTCATAAGAACATCAAAGCAAATCATAGCTTTAGTATACAAAGAAAAACATTTATTAGCAGTGTTGTGATTAAACAAAACAACATTTCTATCTTTCCAAATACTGAATAAAATTTCCATGTTGAAAGTGTCATATAAATGGGTATACTTGTGAGGGAGATTAGGCCAATCCCTAATAAGAATCATGTGCCATGAAAAGGGAGTAGGTTTGAACGACCTAAAGAAGTCATAGATCTTATTCTAGACAAGCTTGAGTTTGAGGATAAGACTAGAAGAGGTGATTGAGGGACTCAATTTGGCCACTGAATGAGCAATTCAAAGTGTGAGCACCCATGTGAGTGAGACAAGTCCCCATGGGAAGACCTTGCTAAAGAAGACACCAAGCAAAGTGAGCCATTTCAGGCTCACCATCGCTACCAAAATGCCTTGGAAGCATTTTTTTGCAAATCCCATAAGAGGATTGAAGTTGCTAGTCAAAGTTAAGTTGATCAACCATACACAAGTGAGGAGAGAGCCAAGAGTAGCCTTTAGAAGGCTTGTAACTTGGAAAAGGAGTATCTAAAAAGGGTAAACCCTCAAAAGTGTTTTACAATTTGAATGAGGAAGGAAAACTAACAAAAAATGACTCCATGCCAAAAAAAATCATTCTTGGGGTTCAAATGAACTCATTGGTTCGAACGAACCAAAAGAGGGTTTGTTCAAACCCAGGTTCGAGTGAATCATTGAATGCATCCTACCAAAACTAATGCAATCTGAGGAAGTGGGGTCTTCGCTTCAATTTTAGTCTGAGTAACCCCTCCTCTCATCATCAAAACACACACAAAAAATTTAGGCCCTTTTAAAGTTTCCTGGTTGAGGACGCAAATGAGTGAAAAAAAAAAACTTCACAAACCTAACTGAATCAAGTAGGTTCCCTCGGAATGATGAATTCAATGATTATAATTTTGTCATCTATTTGTTTTTAGTTTATTAAATATAGGTTTTTCACTAAAATGAAGCTTTATATATGTGGAAAATAGAAGATTATCAAAAAAATTTGAAAATATGGAGGCATTGGAAGCTTCTGATCCAAAATAAAATAAATTGAATTTATATATAGAAAAAAAAGTTACAAAGATGGCTGTGCATTCCAGCCTAATTATAATTGGTTTGATTCTTGAAAATCCTTGATTAGGAATAAATATTCAATAAAACACTATCTAAATCCGGCAGCAGATAGATACATCAGAAAGCAAAATCTAAATTTGAAAGAATTGAATTTTATCCCTTCATATGGAAAAAGAAGAGTTATGCAAAGATTGGTTAATAAATAGATGCCACCTAAAATGTTGTTTTATGAAAAAACTAGTTTCGAGGGAGATGGTAATGGATCTCCAAATTCTTGAGATTTGAGAATTTATAGACAAATGCCATGAACTCTAGTTTTGTAATTTCATCTTCAAATTCTCGGTTTGTTTTCATAGGAAAGCCTAAAAGAATATTATTGAAGTTAGAAAACCTATTCGCAGCAATTAGTCGGTCAAAAAATTGGTAACTAATTATTGTAGGATCACTCCAAAACCATTCTGCAATTCCAAGTCTCATTTGACAACAATAACAATCTAGCCAATGAAGCAGATTCTTTGGGAGGGAACTTCCGGGCAAGAATCCATCTTGTGTTTCGATCTTGACTGAGATCGATTTAAAATTTATTTGAAATTTGACCAAGAAAGAAAGTTCTTAGTGGTTGGATGAATGAAATTTGGCAAGGTTTTGTCTCCTCTTAAAAAATTTGAGTGCTAGGGTTCAAGGTAAGAGAGCCAATAGTCTCCCTTGAGAATTGAAGAATTGGGACCACCAAAAAAAGTATTGATTGATGGATAAACCATTGTGAAAATCATCTCCAACCCTCTGCAACCAACACTTGAGGGCTTCTTAGGATTTTTAGATGCTCTTAATCATAAAATTTCCTTGGGTGTGAATCAATTCCTTCATGGTTAGAAGAGTGCCAATTTCCAGGCCCTTCCAAGCTAGATGATCATTTGGAATGCCAAAGCCAATGCAATGGTGAACAAGAATTTTCCAAGCCTCGTTGCTAGTGAGCGCCCTAATTATACACTTGGCACACAAAGCAATTCTTGGTCAGAAAATAGAGATCAATCCAAGACCTATAGCCTCCCATGGTAAACAACAAAAATCCCACTCCACCTGTAGAAGCCATGATGACCATCATTGGAAGCCCAAAGAAAATATTTGAGGAGTTTTTCGAACTTCAAGTATGAAGCCTTTGAGGGAACCCAACAAGAGGAATAATAAACATGTATGACCACCAATATCTTGGAACAAATTTGAAAGCTACCACCCAACAAGAGAGGCTTGGTGATCTAATACTAAAGTTTTTTTTCAATTCTCACCAACATTGCTTGCCAAAGTTCAAAATGGTTGGTGTGGAAGGAAAAAGGTATGGCGAAGAATCAAAATATTTCCCCATGCTCAATCCAATTCCAATTGAAGGAGCTCAATGAAGCAGGCTTGGGTAGAAAGGATTGTTTGTAACACAAGGTTGTATCCCATTGAATGTTGGTACCAGAGTCTTAACAAAAAACACAAGGCACTTAGGGCTTGTGAAATATTATCTTCTTCATCACAAATCATGAGGAAAGAATCATCAGAGAAATGACCATTAACCAATTGTTGCTTATAATTGGGAAAAAATAATCCCCTTGACACGGGAATGGGCAACAACTTGAGTAAGGAGATAACCAAAAAAAATTGTGGCCAAGACATAGAGGGTTGGGGCAAGAGGGCACTCTTGTCTAATGTACCAAAATATCCCAAAAGAAGGAGATTTCTAACTAGAGATGGTTTTGTATGTAGAGGCATATGCAAAAATCATTTGAACTAATTGAGGAAATCGTAGGCCAAAACTAAGCACCTTGAGCATGGCTATAATGAAGGACCACTCAATGCGATCATAAGCCTTAGAAAAGTTGATTTTAATAAAAAATGATGATTGTTGAGATTTCTAGGCCCATTCCATTCCTTCCCAAACTACAATAATGTTTTCTAGGATAAATCTAGACTTGATAAATCCTGTTTGTTTTGGTCTAACAATTATCAACAACAATGACTGTAACTTGAGGATGAGCACATTCATGATGATCTTATAAGAGATGTTCAACAAGGTAATATGATTCCAATTATTGATATCCTTTGGGTCACTAGTTTTAGGAATGAATTTGATGTAGCCTTTGTTAATTAAGTTACCTAAAGACCCAATTTGTATTGCTTCAAGGTACACATTTAAAGGTTACTCCCTATATAATGTCCCAAAAGGCTTTATAAAATTCACAAGGAAAGTTTTCAAGGCTAGGAGACTTTTCATCAACCATGGAGAAAATTTCATCCTTAAGATCATCTTGGGTAAGGAATTGATCACACAAGATGTGATAAGCATTCAACACTCTGCGAGGGACGACCTCAAGGAATTGTTGTAAGGCATGACACTTTGCAAGCTTATAATCTTAGGTGACCAAAAATTTCTCGCAGTGTCGAACAAAAGCCTAGAGAACATCAGGTAAATCTTGGAAGATTTGATGTCCATGAATTTTCTTGATGGTATGAAAATTTTGGTGGGCCCATAGTGCTTGAAAATTTTCCTTTGATACTTAATCACCAATTTTAAGCTACTGCAATTTGACTTTGATATGAGCACCACGAGCAACATAGGCATCCATAATTTTCTTATGTTGTCACATTTGGGCTAGGTGAAGTTGGGTGATGGTATCAAACAATTGAGCTTCTAGAGTGGAGATGGCTAGGCGAAGCTCTCGGGTAGTGGTTTCATACAAGTGGCAAAAAAATTTGGCTAGTTAGTGCTCGTAGATGCAAATAAATCAGCTTGTATGGGTTATAGCATCATTCCACCAATTTATCCATCCAATGCCATGGAGAGGACATGGCTCAAGATTATAGACATGATAGATATGAGCAGATGTGGCCTTGTGATTGAATAAGGATATATTGAGGAAGAAATAACTCATCTAGCTTTGGGAGCTATAACTTTCTATTTAATATTAAGGTGCATGGGAAAGTTTTCTCACAATACAACATCTACCATAGGAAGAGAATAAATCTGGAAAAGGTGAAAAGGATTGCATTGAAACCATGGCATGATCAAGCTACACTAAATCTCTATCAAGCCTGAACTGCAAGTTGGTCCATGTGACCATGGGGATTGCTAGGATGACAAATAGAATTGGGATTAAAAAAGCCCCAATTTATTACACATGTAGAACCAAGCCTCTCTTTCCCCAATTTTCTAATGCATTGGAAAGGTTTTGCATTTATCATGGGTCACTCAATTATATTGAAATTTGTACACAAAACCCAAGTGGTAATTGACATTCAATATTCTATCCAATGCTAGAGGGAAAATCTTTTGACATCATTGGAATCATACACATTAATCACCCCTTTAATCACCCCAAAGGAATTATTATTTATATGGAATAGATTCCAAACCACTCGGTTAAGTGGGGTCACATCCATGATCAACCAAAAGTTGATTTTATGTAGGTGAGAGAAAAGTGATGAATTTTCCACAACCAACTCTATGGTTGGAATTGGGAGGAAAGTTGTAGGACCAAATGACACAACAAGCAACAAAAATAAAAAAACTAGACACTTTGAACTCCTAAAGGCAAAGGATGTCTAATTTTGGGAATTGAGCATAAACACCATGTAAAAAGTGCATATTCCAAGAAATACAATTCATTTAACCATCAAGAGGGATTTCCTCATTATCCAACCTATCAAGGGTGGAATAACTATTTTGGATGACAGTGTTGAGAGCATTTAAGCTGCCAATTTGAACATTGAGTTGGCCCAACTATCGAGATATGGCACAAACTAGCCTTCTTCCAAATCCCTTGATAGGCTACAAGATCTCATTTGAACCACCATTGGTGGGGAGGTATGTTGAGCTTGACTAGCCTAGGGTTGTGTCACAACTAAATCAAGTTGGGAAGTGGAATAGATATTATCATGTTCGACATCGAAGTGTTAGCTAGTTTTGAAACTTGTGGAACTAGATCTCCTTGCCTTGAAGGCTTAGAGGCAAGTTTGGGGTTGCTAGCATTCTTAGATTTGTGACTAAAAATGGTATACCAACCAACCTCCTCTTTTAAAGGAGGAAATGAACCTGTTGAGGGTTTAGAGGTGGGTTTTGAGTGTTGTGTTACCAATAGACATTTCCTAATCTTATGATCAAAGGCTTGACACTGATAGCAGGTGTTCAAAAGGTTGCTTTTGTGAATTCTCTAGGAGTAACAAGTCTCGTCGATTTGAATATCCATATTTTATTTGATGTCCTTTGAAAGATCAACCTCAACACAGGCTTGAAAGTTAGGCATGGATGAATAAAAAATTTCAAGTTCTACATAGATTATAGAGCCCACTAAGGACACAATCTAGGTGGGAAAATTCTAAAAGGGCAGAGGTAAGCCTAGGAATTCAACTCAAACTTTGACATGAAGAGACTTTTTGTGACTAAAATTCACAGGTCCAAGGTTTAAACACGAGTAAAGAAGAGTGGTTGAGACATGAGCCTTAGGTAAGAACAACCAGGCATGATTGGCTTCAATGAAGTGAGAAAGAAAAAAACACTTTTGAAAGGTTTTGTACCACGACAAGCCAAATCTTGTGGGGTCCAAGATTTAGAAACCTAGTCACAAAACACACTTTCAAGGGGGGCCCTTACCACAAAACATCCAATAAGAGTGAAATCTTCAAGCCATTTGTTGGCTTCAACAAGTTTTGGAATGGGAAGAACATTATCTAGAGGTGGGTCAATAGAGTTAGCTAGTGGAACACATTGGAGATGAATTTATGAGGTTATTTGGGTGGGGAATCCATTCAATATCACCATCAAACTTTCAACTCCAACAACAACAATTAAGGAGGAATGAAAATTTGAGTCCATTTAAAGGAGTGAAAAAATAAAGA
>VDFB02220390.1:0-10223 GCA_007258455.2 Sequoia sempervirens
AAGGTGCATGCTATTGATGGGCTCTAGAAGTGGTTCTTCTTCGGGAGTGGCAAGTTGGTATGCACCAGATCCATATGTGACAATGATGATGCAGGGGAGTCAGTGTCGGATCATAGGGGTTCAAACTAGGCCCCTAAGTGGCAATGAAAATTCAGAAAATAGAGTTACACAACTTGACATAAAAATTTGAATAGGTTATTAACATAATTTAAAAAATATGTAATAATAGAATTTGTAGCAAATTGAATCTATTTTCTAATATAATAGGCCTTTTCTAGAAAAAAGTAAATCTATTTGGTGAAAATTTGAAATTTCAATGTAGTAGTACTAAATTTTTAGGGAAAAAAATAAAAAGCAGGTGTTTTTTCAGCCACCCTAATGGGGAGAACTTTAGGAAAATATTTTTTTCCAAATCTTTCAATAAAAGTAGAAAAAAAATGCTCAGATTTGATGCATAATTTTATGTAATTTTTTTACAAGTGAATATTTAGTTATGAATTTTCTAGTAGTAATTTTTAAAAATATTAAAAACCATTTGTCTGACCATCATAACTTGGTCAAAAAATTATGATTTATTTTTACTATAATTTGTGAAGCATAGTGTGTGATGCATCTTTTAGATTAAAAAATGTTTAACTATTTAAAAGTTATAGATACTTTTCAATCAACTTATCAATCAGAACTTTACACATAGTGCATGTAGAAAATCAATAATAATTACCTATTAAATTCAAAATAAAGCATGTATCTTAAATTAGTAGAATGTTGTCAATTTGTTGAACAAATTATTTTCATTTCATCAAAATCAGATGAAAAAAATCCGTCGACATGAAGGGTGAAGTTTGAAAAACTCTTGCAACCCTTGTAAACACATTGGGGATGTTGAATTTTCAATTTGGTCACCCCCAATCCAAATACCTAAGCAATACCGAAGCAAAAAAAATATCCTTTAATATCTGATATCTGATAGAAATGGATATCTGTCATTAATGCCTAAGAAATGGATATCTATTCATTAAAACCAGAAATATTAATATATTTTTTATATTAGTATATATAGTATATAGTATATAATATAATATTATATATAATAATATGATATATATTATTAATGTATTATATATAATAATATAATATATAATATTAATATTTATAATATTTATATCAATATATTATATATAATATTATAATATTTATATTAATATATTATATATAATATTATATATAATATGTATAATATTAAATTATTTATGTATATATTAATATATTAGATTTAATAAATATTTGCAAAGAAGGAAACATGTACCCTTGTTATGAATAATAGATATCCGTTATGTACAAATAATGGATATCCATTATGTACAAATAACAAATATCTGTCATGTGGGGATAAAAAGAAACTCACCATGTCTTCAGAATATAGACTTGCCTTTGTTGTGCAAAACGGATATCCGTTATATGAAACTCAATAAATCTATTATATATTAAATATTAAATATTATAACTTATATATTATATTGTATATTATATATATGACATATTATTATTTTTTCTAATATATATTATATATTCTATATATTCTATATATTAATGTATTTTAATATATATTATATATTATATTATTATTAAAAAATCTAGACAAAGAAATGGACATAGGGAGAGAGAGGTAGAAAGAGTTAGGGAGGAAGGGAGGGGTAGGGTGGGAGGAATAAAGGGAGAGAGAGAAAGAGGGAAGTAGAGTAATAAGGATTGGTAAGGTGGGAGGGAGAGAGAGGGAAGGACTGAGATAGGGATTGGTAGGGTGGGAGGAACAAAGGAAGGGACAAAAAGAGCTAAGGAGTTTGAGATAACAAGAGGTAGGATAGGAGGGAGATAGTGATTGGTAGGGTGGGAGGATGAGAGAGAAGGATAGGTGGAGGGGGAGAGAGAGAGAGAGAGGGGGGGGAATGGGAGGGATAGGTGGAGGGAGAGAAAGAGGGAATAAGGGAGATGGGGCTGACTGACAAAGAGGCGGATTAGAGGAAATGATGGAGGATGGGACTGGAGGGTGGAGGAGGGACTGGTGGAGAGGAGGAAGGATATATGGATCGTGGTGGAGGGAAGGAATGGAGGAAATAAGGAGGATAGACAGGGTGGAGGAAGGGTGGAGAGGAAGGAGAGGAGGATGGACAAGGGAGGAGAAGGTGGAATAAACAGGGTGGAGGGAGGAAAGGAAGGGGGGAGGGTGGAGGGAAGGGAAGGGTGTAGAAAACTGTATCCCTTTACCTTTTCACACTTGTTTGGGCCCTTGTGAATTAAATGAACATAATTGCGCCTTATTTAGGGTGTTGTAAAGTGTATTTTTACACGTTCACACTAAGCTAGGGTTTTATTAATTAATTGGGATTTTGCATGCTTTAATTGACCTTATTTTCCATCCACAAGCCTTAATTAATGCATCTTTCTAAGGATAATCCCAACATAAACCAACATCCAATCATAATTCATGTGGTTTTAAATTGTATGGCCTAGATTTAGTGATCTAGGACTCATACACCACCTTGGGTGTATGGGTCCCACCTAGGTTTCGAGGCCCCAATCTAGATTTCACATTAATCTAAGCTTTTCTTTAAAAATGTGTCCCAAACTTAGCCTAGTGGGACTCATACACCACTTATGGCATATGATTCCCGTGTTGCTTAAACCTAAATTAAATTCAAATTCTTGGTAGGATTTTATTCTCCTAGATCTGATGTCAGCTTGTAGTGTTGTAATTTGAGGAATTTGGCATAAACAAGTATAAATACAAGGTTATTTCACTCATTTTCTACCTAGCAAGCAATCAAGTGACTTAAGACTTTCATGAGAGAATTCCTTATAAAAAATTTGAGTTCACAAGAGCATACAATTGTTTACAAGAGCATTCAAGAGATGATTATCAAGTGTTTTAGAGCATTGTTCAAGTATCAAGCATCTTGTCAAAGTCATCATGCATCATGTTTGTTTTTGAGCTAACATTTGTGATGTAGGGTTTCATGATTCAAGCAAGCATTCAATTTAAGATCTACAACGTTCAAGCAAGATTCAAGATCCACATCCCTTGGAGCCATTCCATACATGTTTGCAACACTTTATTTCTAGGGTTTGGTGAGTTGCAACATATCATTTTGTTCATTCATCATTCCTCGTTTCTATTTGATTTCATTACAAGGTTTGATTACCAAAATGGGGTTTGACCAAGAAAAATCACTTTCCACTAACAAAATAACATTTTCCCCTCTCTTTAGTGTGTAATTTGTAGATCTAGGTTGAAGGAACATTGAAGAGCAAGATTGGAAAGAAGTTGTCAAGGTTGAAAACTTGTCCAAGTTGTCACCTTGTTTAGAAGGTCACTAAAAGACACCTACAAAATAGAATTTAGTAGTTGAGATTTGAAAATCAGGTTGAGAAGGAAGAGAAAAGATTGAAGAGAAGATTCAAATCCTAACCCTCTGAAAAAGACAAGAAATATTGATACACCACTTCTATTGTATGAGTCCTAGTACAATGAATTTTACAATTTTTAGGAGTTCGAGAACTGTCACTGCTAGATTTTAGTTCCTACCTAGAAACCCTAATCTAGGACTAAATCACCCAGCCTAGCGTATGAGTCCCAATGTACATTAAATTTAGTATTTCTAGTATTTCAAGTCTTCGTTCAAGCTTCTATAGGTTTCTAGGTGCACCTCTTTGATTTCTCAGTTTTTTGTTCTGTTTTGTATTCATTTCTAGGTCATTTTCTTAAAGTTTGCACATCATTAGGTTTTGCATCTTACTAGTCTTTCCAAGCCCTAGCTTGGTGGTGAACCCCTCTTTAGTCATTAATCATACCTTAGGACAACCTTTAGCTGATCTCTTTTCTTCATCCCATCCTTAGATCGAGATCTCTAGGGTTTCCTTGAGTGAAACTAAGTGAAATAGGAGGCCCTAACCCTAGTGTTCCATTCCCTTAAAGATTCAAAACCTTATTTTCCTTGCCTCCTATTTTTTTTCATTTCATTTTGGTGAACCCACAATTAGAACACCTTATTTCTAATTTGGAGTGAATCATAGTCCTATATCTAGTTTGCATTAACTTTGCATTAGTTAATTTGCATCTAGGGTTTCTAAATCTTGCATTAGTGAAAGTGCATATAGGTTGCATTTTCGCATCTTGCATCATTGAATCTCATTTGAAATTTTCATTTGCACTTAGTATACACATCATTCAAACCAAAAAGCATAACATTCACTCAGAATTTTTTGAAATTTGTGCAAAAACCCTAATCTAGGACTCATATGCACCTCTGGGCGATTTAGTCCTAGTACAGGTGGTTTTTCCTAATTTTTGGGTATTTTGTGGTAATTATTATTCAACATTCAAACCCATTAAAAATCCTGATTGGGACTCATACGCGCCTTTGGGCGATTTAGTCCTGTTTCAGATTTTAAACTACATTTTCCAGCATTAAAAACTCCACTTTTTTGTTTCTGCTTGTTGTTGTTAGTTATTTGTTTTAGTTTGTAGATTTTCTATTACTTCCATTTCATTACATCTAGCTTAATTCCATTTGAATCAAAATTAGAGCATAGCATTCATTTTTTGTTCATTACATCTTGCATTTCATTGATTGTCCCTTGCATGAGTTTGTCAAGTTGGTGTCCTATTGCTAATACTATGGTGAGATGAAGTTTGAGACTCATGTCATTCCACGATAGCACAATTGTCATGGATCTTGTGTTATCTAGTTCTTTCACTACTAGTGTTGACACTAGTTCACTAGGTATGGACCATACCTTTGACAACTCTTTACCTTCAAGTAGTGTGACAAATTTCGAAACAATGGTTGCTAGTATTCCACAAGAAAACATAATCCAAATTCATGAAGACTTAGCAAACCTACAAAATCAAATAAGTACTAAAAAATTTCAACCACCGCTATCCCTATCATAGATAACATACATCGCATGATTGAAAGTAAAGATGGAGTTGATCTTGTGCGTAACATAGTTCAATTTTTTGGGAAATATCTTACCTCAACAAATAGTTGTGCTTTACCTTCAAACAATGTCCAAAGTCAGGGAGGAACTCAAATTCCTCCTACAACCATTTCATCTATTCCTACCCACACCAACCCTCAAGTTACAACAACGATGCAACCTACTACTAATTTCATTCCTACCTTGGGTATTTCTGCTAGTATTCCTAGTATGTTTGTGGCATCACACATCATATCTCCTACCACTTTACCTCCCATAAGCATTCCATTCACTTGTCCCTTGAACACATATACACCCCCACCATATTCACCTCCATCTCAAAATGCAAACAATGACGTCATCATAAATATTTTGCAAACTATTTCATCCCTTCAAAAACAAGTTTCCACCATAAACCAAAATCAAAATGGCCAACCTACATATTATGTCAAAATCAAAGATTTGAGAAATATGGGGGGAAAGTAGATCCTTCTACCCATGTTTCCGCTTATATCGCCTTATGTAGTGACTTTATTCTTGAGGATAAGCTCTTGGCTAACCTTTTCCTTAGATCCTTGAAGGATACCACCTTAGTGTTAGAGTAAAGGTTTAAATTTAATCATGTTAATTAAATTACCTTTATCTCCTTCTTAACATTTCACCTTAGTTTGCATAATAAGACATTTAATAATTATATTAATTATTAAATGTATTATCCTTTTAGGGTTTTGTTGATCTCCTTTCTTAAGGATTGATCTTTTATGTAATTAGGCTAATTCAGTTGTTGAGAATACAGTTTTTCAATTTCACAGAGCAAAATATCTCTTTCTCTCTTTCTCCATTTTTTCTTCCCTGTGATAGGTATTCTTGCATGCAGGTGTTCTTGGACTCAGAAGTTGGATTTGACAACTTCAACATGGTATCATAGCACAGACCTGTTGCAGCTTGTTCTTGATTTTGAAGAATTTTGGGTTGAAAGGGTTAGATCTGGCTTTCACAAGTTTACAGAGTATTTTTGTGTGGATCTGGGTTACTCCGATTTTTGGGTGCATTTTGGGCCCAAACTGACCTCACAGTTGGACTCAAAGCGGCCAAAAACCCATATTTTCATATATGGCATGCCCTATTTGAGCAAAGTTGCACCAGGAGGCAAAATTTTTTAGGCCCCAAGGCCGTACGCCCTCAGGGCACGTTTTACGAGGTGAAAATCGAAAAAAAAATTCAAAAAACACAAATTTTTGGTTTAGTTTTTCCGCCGCCCGTTTAAATTGGCAGCGCCGCCGGTGCGCCACCCGGCGGCCACCGCTCGGCCACCGCCACCGGCGGCAACCGCCGGCCGCGACAGCGCCAAGCCGCCGGCGCCAGCAGTCACCGCCAGCGGCAACCGCCAGCGGTCACCGCCACCAGCAAACCGCCAGCGCCCACCGCCGGCCTCCAGCCCCTGAGGGCCTTCCATGCGACCGGTGCCGGCGCCCAGGAGCCAAAGACTTTAGCCCTTGAGGGCTATGTATTTTTTTAAAAACCTTTTTGCAGCTACCTTCATTAAATCGGGCGTATCTTGTTCGTTTTAGCTCGGATTTTTGAATGGAAATAGGCGTTGGAAAGCTGGTTCTGAGCCCGATCTAATTGATGCATGATATTTTTTCTGATTTTGCCGGTTTGCAGTCGTTTTTTTCAGTCAAAGTCTGAACTTGTTTTTGCACTCCCGGAGCCATATCTTTTGCACACGGACTCCGTTTTTCGCAAACGAGTAGGCGTCGGAAAGCTCTTCTCATGCTCTTTCCAGAAAAGTAACTTTTTTTCATCAAAAATTTACCAGGTACACAGAATTTTGTCTGAAGCATTTTTTGCTTTCTCAAGCTTTTCAGCTTTAAAAATTGTACTGGGGTTTGGGTTCTCGTATTGTGGGGGGGTGTTTTTTCTTGCTTTCTGTATTTTCCATCAGAAAACTAGAACACCAAAACTCTCAAAACAATCAAACCCTTCTGCATCTTCTGTCTATTCTGAAAGATCACATAATAATAAAAATAAACAAGCAGTCACAGGTGCAGGGTTTAATGGCAGACTCTTCTTCAGTTGAGTGTCTTTCCCCACACAATTATCATACCTGGAAGGCACAGATGACAAGACTTCTCATGTCCAAAGGTTTATGGTCATGTTTGGATGATGTTCAACCTCAGTTGCAACGTCAATTTGAGATCTTTCAGCACAGGAACATAATGGATGAGGCCATGGGGTTGTTATCCTTGCATGTTTCAGACAGTCTTCTCTTTCATCTCGAGGGTTGTGCAACTCCTCGAGCTATGTGGTTGAAGTTTGAAACACTTTTTGGCACCATTAATCAGTTTCGAGCACTTCAGATTGAGGCAAAATTGACCACTTTGGTACCTGATTCCTTTCCTTCTATTGAGGATTTCTTGATGAAATTCAAATCTCTCAGATCTTTGTTACAAGGTTGTGGTAAAAACAAAACAGATACAGAGTGCATTTACTTGATTCTATCTAAGCTTCGAGGATCCTTCCAGATTTTCTCTTCTACCTTCTATTCCACCATGGATGCTTTGGGTCCACATTTTACCATGCCTTCTCTTGAAGTATTCTGTGATCGATTGACACGAGAGCAAGCCAAGCTCACACAGTTGGATACTCTTCCTGGATCAAAGAATAAAGCATTGGTTGCTCAGTAATCCCAAGGGAAACAAAAGCAAAAATAGAAGTCGAAGACAGATTCAGTTGGCAGTGAGAGTTCCTCCAAGCCACCACCTAAAACAAATTCAAAACCACAATCCAATCCAAAACAGGGTAAATCTTCTAAGTCTGGTGAGTCTTCCTCCAAGACTAAGAAGAATCCAGGTGATCCTTGTAGTTTCTGTGGCAAGGAAGGACATCCAATTTCCAGGTGTTGGAAATGATTAGAGGCTTTGGAGGAAGCCATGTAGCAGCATCATATTTCCTCACCTCAGCCTCCTTCTCCATCCACGGGGAAAGGTTATGCTCTTTCTGCACGAGCCTCATCTTCAGGATCCACATGGATTATTGACTCTGGTGCTTCGCACCATATCTCACACTCACAGGATTTAGTCACTGCACTTGCTCATAGTGCTACTTCATAGATTGCAGTTGGTGACTCCGCACAACTTTCAGTTCAGGGTTCAGGTACTATTTCATTGGATGGTGGTTGTCTTCAGGATGTGCTTCTGGTTCTTGAAATTTTGACAAACCTTCTATCTGTTTATCAAATTTGCCACTCTGGCTCTAGTAAGATAGTTGAGTGCTCACCACATGATGTGGTTATTAGAGACCTTCACGATCCTGACTTGGTTGTGGCTACTGGGAGTGTGGATTCTGCATCACGCTTATACAGATTTGATGGCTTTGAGAGTTTAGACACTGTTGGTTCTTCTCTTATCGCACATGCAGATTCAGTGAGCAGGCTTTGGCATGAGCGTTTTGGCCATGTCAATTATAGATATTTACAGCAGATGAGTACTCAGGCACTTGTGATTGGGCTCCCACAGATTTCTTATACTGATGGTGTATGTCGAGGTTGTGTTCTTGGAAAACATCATCGCGATCCTTTTCCTAAGGGTTGAGCCACTCGTGCTAGGGTACCCCTAGAGTTGGTACACAGTGATCTTATGTCCTTTTCGACTCCTTTTTCAGGGGCCCGCTATGTGCTCACCTTTATTGATGACTTCTCTAGACGTACATGGGTGTACTTTCTTAAGTACAAGTCTGATGTCTTTAACTCATTTAGGATTTTTAAGACATTTGTGGAGAAGCAATCTAGACTTTCTATCAGGAGGATACGCACAGATAATGGGGGGGAATATGTTAATCAGGCTTTTACAAACTTTTGCACTAAGCATGGTTTACAGCATCAGTTTACTGTCCCTTACACCCCTCAGCAGAATGGTGTCGCTGAGAGAAAGAACAGAATCTTACGGGAGATGGAAAATTATATGATACAGTCTCGAGCTATGAGTTCTTCCTTCTGGGCTGAGGCAATCAATTGTGCCAATTATATTCAGAATCGGATGCCTCATAAGGCATTGCAACATATGACTCCTGAGGAGGCTTGGACCCATGTCAAGCCTAATGTTTCTACATTTTGAGTTTTTGGTAGTGAGGCTTGGGCATTTATTCCTGATGCTCAGAGGAAAGCCATGGAGATGAAGAGCCGACCACTCCATACTTATCTCTTGAGGATGATGTAGATGATGATCCACCATCTCCACCACCACCAGTTGCTCCGTCCTTGCCTAGGTGGGCCCGTGTCACTGTTGATGCAGCTGGTTCTTTGGCAAGTGATCCTTCAGATACTCATCGTACTCGTGCTCAGACATTTGGTTCTAGTCTTTTGAGTCATGCCATTTTGGATGATCCTCAAAAGTTTTCAGAGGTGACAGGTCACCTTGAGTGGGATAAGGCTATGGATGAGGAGTATTCTTCTTTGATGAAGAATCATACTTGGGATCTTTGTCCTCTTCCTAAGGGAAGAAAGTTGGTTCGGTGCAAGTGGTTGTACCGTACCAAGTATGCTGCAGATGGTTCTATTGATAAGTATAAGGCTCGTCTTGTTCCGAAGGGTTTTTCTCAGGTGGAGGGTATTGATTACTCCGAGACCTTTGCCCCTGTTGCTAAGATGAATTCTATTCATTTTGTACTTTCACTTGCAGCTTCACAGGGATGGTCAGTGTTTCAGATGGATGTGAAGAGTGCCTTCTTGCATGGTGACCTACATGAGGAGATCTATATGGAGCAGCCTCAGGGTTTTGTGCAGGACACTTCTTTGGTTTGCAGACTTTGGCATTCATTGTATGGTCTCAAACAAGCCCCTCGAGCTTGGTATGAGAAGATGGACTCTTTTTTGCTATCCACACACTTCACATGTTGCCATTCCGATCACACTGTGTACATTTGGCGTCAGGAGGGTGATCTTTTGATTCTTGTGCTATATGTCGATGATCTCATCATTACAGGTAGCTCATCTTCCATGATTCAGGATGTTCAGCGAGCTTTGATGGAGCAGTTTGAGATGATAGATCTTGGACTTTTGCACTATTACTTGGGCCTACAGGTTATTCAATCTTCGGATGGGATTTCCTTATTTCAGCAGAAGTATGCTCTTACTATGCTCCAGCGCTTTGGCATGCTTGATTGCAAGCCTGCCCCCACACCTTTTCAGTCAGGTGTTGTCTTGTCTTCCACTTGTACTACTTCTTCTGTGGATACTACTCTGTATA
>VDFB02220391.1:0-12260 GCA_007258455.2 Sequoia sempervirens
AGATTCCATTTCAAGATCATCTTGAGTTGTTTGATTCACCATCCTATTATTCAAATACTCATACTGCAGTTCAATTCTTCAGTGAGCATCATCCAGGACTTCCATTTTCACCTCACATTTAGGGATTTCCTCTTCTTGAACCGTTGGATCTATTTCTTCCTCCGATGAGACACATTGGTTTGATCATTAGCACAGGCGTTCTCTCATTTTGGGGGGGCTTTGGAGTCTCTTCTCTCTCGTTTGGGGGGGAACATATTTTGTACTTGTGTGATAGAATTAGTTTTTTGGGGGTCATGTTGAGTCCTTCTTCTATCTCTCTTCTTCTTTCACTCTTGTTTTTCATCTCTTTTTGGAGAGGAGTTTTTTCCCATTGGGTTTTCTCCTTTACTCTGCTTTACAAAGATTTGGTTGTATTCAGGTACCTGATCAGGCCTAGTTGTCAGGACCCTTGTTTGCTTTCATGCATTGTAGTTACCTTTGCTTTCTTGCACATTTTTTTAGCTACACTCTTGCTCATCTTAAGGGGGGCTGTTAGAGTAAAGGTTTTTAATTTAATTATGTTAATTAAGTTACCTTTATTCCTCTCTTAAGATTTCACTTTAGTTTGCATATTGTGACATTTAATAATTATATTAATTATTAAATGTCTACCTATGAGGGTTACTTTTAGGTTTTCATGATCTCCTTTCTTAAGGATTGATCCATTGTATATTTTTCATTCAATTGTTCTGTTAATACATCTTTGATATTACAGAGCTTCAAACCCTCTCTTGCTTTTTTCTCCATTCTCTTCCCTGTGATAGGTATATCTTTGCATGCAAGTGTTCTTGGACTCTGAAGTTGGTTTTGAAAACTTCTACATCTATCTGTTTGCATGAGAGGAGTGGGCCCATTTTGAAGTGGCATTGAAGTTGGTTTTCAAGGAATAATCCCACATTTTCCCCATAGTAGCCTTTTTTTCCCTTTTTATATTCTGACACTTCTCTTTAATTGTGAAGTGATTGTCCGAGGCATGTGGATCTGTGTTTGGTATGCATGCTTGGTGAGTTAGATTGGTGGTTGATTGGCACAATTGCCTCTATATTTTGCAACAAATCACATTTTATCACTCATTTCTATAGGTTGTCACATGGGTGAGCAAGGGCTAATCTGCCCTAGGGTTTAATCTGAGCCCCTCATTCATGCATTGAGCACCATATAGGTGACATTACTCCATGGAGCATATCTTTTGCAAACAGAGGCCGATTTTCGCAAACCACATATCAACGGAAAGGTATTTTTGTCACCTTTGCAGTGGTTGAAGAATTTCTCTCATATTTTTTTTTTTTGGTGGTGCATTTAATCTGTTGAAGTTCGATATTGATTTCACTTCATTTGCATTATTTGGGAGTTTCTAATCATTGTTGAAGGTTATTGTCTTTGTATTTTTGGAGTTTTTTCATAGTTGATTATGGGGTTTTCATTGCTTCCTGCTGTGATTATGTTGAAAAGGGGAAATTATAAACAATGGAGAGATGGTATCATAAAACATCTCAAATGGCTTCATTTTTTGCCACATTTTTATAATCTAGTTCCCCTTCTTGGTACTGATCTAGTAAGAAATTTGAATGTAATTGCAAAAGGGATCATGTCCTAGGAGTTATTGCAATGCATATTGATGATGCCACTTTTGATGTTATTGATCATTTTAAGTGTCCTTATATTCTTTGGACTAAAATTTTGGAAATACATGGAGATCCTGACACTCAACCATCCCCAGATGATCCTATTTTAGATTTTCTTGTGCCTCTTCATTTTTTAGACATGATACCCTATGATCATGCTACTATGCAGGAGTTTGAAGTGTTGGAATACTTTGAATCTTCAAATGAGGATGTCGAGGGTTCTTCAAATGCTCCTTCTACTCCATCAGGGACAATTGATATACCTTCACCAAGTCAATGATTCATTATGCAGAGTCATTGAGTGAGGCTCCTATCATTCTTGTTTAGCAGGACCATTTATTTTGTGTTGATGATTCATTGAGCACATCCAATGATTCATCACAACTAGTATCTCATTGTCTTCCTGATTGGGATTCTTATTTGTTGGGCATTGGTTCATTGTTCATAGAATCTCATATTTTAGATTTGGAGGACATATTTAAGGGTATATCCCTCCTATTTGATGATAGTTGTGGTACAACTGTTGTCACTCCATCTCAGTCTCTAGATATTGTTCAGTATTAGTTTCCAGTGGTACCTTGTTTGTCACCTTCTATTGTGATTAGGCATGTTCCTGATTGGTTCGTGGCATCATCTTCCAAGGTCTTGGTGACACATGAGTAGATTTCAGAGACACCATCATACATTTACATGCTTCCTTCTTTCAATTCCTATTCAAAATGGGAAGCATACCTGCATTTGTATTTAGTTTTGTTTCTTCCAAAAGGGAGACAAGTTATTTGTCGACACTGGATCATGTTTTTTCTTCAGGCACTTAGCATTTTTGCGAGTGATTACACATTGTAGGGGGCTATATAGTCTCTCTCTTTCTCTCTTATGGGGGGCCATTGATTGTGTATATATAGTGTATGTAGTCCTTGGGGGCTATGATTGATTCCTCCATCCATGCATCATTTTTGTTTTCTTCTCTCTTTTGGAGAGGGGTTTTTTCCCATAGGGTTTTTTTCATTTTCTTCAATTGTGAGAGATTTTTTTACATTGTAAATGGGTACCTATTATGGTTGTGTAGTCGCCCACCCATATTGCATTTTATTTTCTACATATTACATTTTTACATTTTCATTCTCCCTAAGTTTGCACTTAAGGGGGGGTGTTAGTGTAATTAAGTTTTTCACTTAGGGTAGATTACTCTGGTTAGTTTCTCCCAGGCGGTTTTTCCCATGTGGGTAGTTTTCCCACCTGACAATTTTCTCATGGCTTTAAAATCCTGTACATTATGTAATTTTATTCATCTCATATTTCCATTTCTCTCTCTAGTGAAGTAGCATAGTGCTCTTCTCTATCTTGTGAAGGTTTATTCTACAGTTGATTTTCCTAGGTTCTTTTCTCTAACAAGAATAGATCTATTAGTTTGACATAATTGAAAAAAATTGGGAATCTAGGGGCTAAATGGTGGAGGAGAGGAGTGAAATGGGAACTATTAGTTTTTTATCACATACTATTAAGGATTAGGCATGCATCCTCCATATGAACCACTTTGAGTAAACAACAAAGCAAGACTCAACTAGATTAAGCTTTAGTTGTGGAGCCACAAAGTGGTTTTGGTAAATTTACGTTATGTGTGGATAACTTAAGTGATTTGGGGATGAGTAATAACCTATCAATGTGCAATTAGAACAAAGTGTATAAGCATGAAGTGGGGCTAAGGACTTAGGTGCAAATAAAGGATAAAGTGTGAGCATTCAAACAAAAGAAACAAGGTAAGCCCACTATGGAAACTAGACATAACATGAAACCAAAAGCACAATATGAGCCCAAATAATTGAATAGGACCTAAAAAGATATAGAGGGAGCTCCTGTACCCAAATAAACACTCTCAAACTAATTATTAACATGGTCATAAATATTTTGGTAGGACTATGAGACATACTTACATGGGAAAATTAAAAGGGCTTAAGGATTAGATTCAATTAGTATGACATGTAGAACTAAGAAGATGAAATGCAAAGAATAAGATTAGGCATAAAAACTAAGTGACCTTATGTCCAAATTGAACTTAGGCATGTTGAATCACCAAGAAGTTAAAAAGTTAAATAATCTTTAACTATGAATCCAAGTCAAACATGAACATATTGAAACATCAACAAACTACATGATTGAATGATCCATAACTAAATCATTTATCCATAACTACAACATTTCTCATTAAAAAAGATCATATTTATACCCAAATAAATGATACTTGTTCACATCTCCACCATTACACATGTTCCATCCCAAGAATTAAGAAATAATTAAACCATTCTATTTAGCTTAAACCAAAACCTTCATTCCCAAAAAGTAAATATTTTACTTTTTGAGCATATGGCTCAAATGTTCACATTAGCATAGAGGAGGCTTATGTTATTGGGAGTTTAACAAAGCATTTGAGCACATTTAATATCCCACATAATTGTATCTCAACACATAATGACTATATGAACTCCCAAAAGGGACAATAAACATTTCATAATATGCCCTCAAAAACATCAAATTCTAGCAAGCCCCACCAACGGGGAGTCATTGTTGTAGACCCCACTTATGTAAATATCCCGCTGCTATTCATACAATAGCCTACACACAATCTTGGATATTTGCGTCAAAACATAGTAAACCCCACAAGATATGCATCAACAGTCCACAAAGCGAGGATACAAGGATTAACAGGTATACCAAGAACCTTCCCACTCACCACCGTGGCCAACCATATTACCATGCGTCCTAAGCTACTAAATTCCAAATACATTTCCTTGATATGTAAGGACGTGCCCAACTGGATAAAAATATCTAAGACGCCTCTAGAAGAGAAGTCGTTCAGAAGACTTCTACAAAGGACTTCGATCCACATACCAATTGGTCATATTGCAGACGTCAGTGATACTTTACATCCCATCATTATATCAGTTCAGCAATCTGCTTTAAGCAACAATATTAATCCAAGATTTACGTACAAAAATCAGGTGATTCTATGTAGACAAGTGAAATGCCAGGCTTGAAGAAGTGTCTGATCCATATAACTGGCCCCATGAAAATTTTCCTCGAGAGGTGTCTATTGCCAAAGTCAAATACGCAAGCAGAGGCCCCAAAGTCTGTGAATGCGTGTCCATGGCTATGGAAATAATGATTGCCGTCACAACCTCCCACAAACATTTTTTAATGACTGACTCTTCAAATCCATTGAGTGGGCCAATGTCATCACCCTTCCTTCGACATGTTTGACAATGTTTTGATCTTCACAACTCCTATGTCCAACTTGACCATTAAAAATATTTTTACAATCATCCCAATTAGAATCATAATTCCTGCTAGTTAGGTGATCTTAATTTCCATCGACATCATCATACTTGTAAGAATCTTGAATTGTTAACATCTCCTTTCGAATTCTCTCACTATTCATGGGATTTTCTACTTAGCACATATTGAGCTCGTTTAGGCTCACAAATATCAATTACTTCTATGTTTTTATGTTTTTTCCATATTTCAATTAAAGATGGATCAGTCATCAAAAGGGTCGGTATTTTGATGGTATACCATCTTAACACAAATGGAAGTTCTTAAGTTTGACTCCTAATTGATCTATGAAAAGTTTAACACGATACCATAACCTAGATCACCAGAACCAAGCCAAGCCAAAAGCTATGAACTCTTGTAATATGGTTCAAAAGTGAATGTTAAGAAATGGATCTATCACTATGAAGGTTGAAAACTCAAAAATAGAATATCATTAAATGGGTGATCCTAAATTCGACTTCTAACTGATTTATAAAAAAAATTAACTGCTACTCCCTCCAATCTGGCTTTCCCTCATTTCACTAGCAAAATCGACTGCATCACTCTGAATCCCAGTGCCAATGAACCTCACTGACCTGTTTTAGTCATCAATACCAATTGTTTGGGGTGTGGCCGTTTGAAATCAGTCTTAGCTATCTCACCAACCAACATTACCAACCGACATTACAAGCTCGTTGTTTTATGTATCAAAATGTTGCCATGTGGGGTCTTGTCTCATCAAGGCCAATTCCTCTTCCTCCATTAACTGCCCATCGTACTGAGCTAGTAACTCATTGTAGTCATCGTTTCGTACATACAGCTGTGGGCCGTCCACCATGTCCTCTGGATCACCTATTTGTTCAAATATTCTTTGAAAAATATTTCTGCTGAAAAGTATGAATCTTCTTCTGCAGAACTGATCGTCATCCTCGTCTTTCCCAGCATCCCTCTCCTGCTGAACAGGAATGCTTTCACGACCACATCCTTTCTCCTTGCCACAGGGATAATCTATATCATGAGCTAAAAACTAGACCTAATTTTCTACAGGATGTTTAACGTATCCAAGATCATCCTCCTTATATTCATCTAAATCCTATTACTCATTTGGATGATCAATGGATTCAGTTAAGCCATCCTCAATAGTAGCATGGACAGAAACTACTTCCGAAGCATTATCAGCAATGCTTTGGCATACAGACAATCGACTACTTTCCCTTGTTATTCAATTATACCGCACATGTACATATATTCTATCTATCTGGTATATAACATTTGACCTAAAACGCATCAATAACTCACAATTTATCTTTAGATACACATACATAAATCAAACGACACTTCTTTTCTTCATCGTCCAATCTACTGAAAACGACCAAATTCTGCTAAATTGTTGGTTGAGGACCACTCCGCCACCTCTTTCAGTGGATAATTAAATAGTTTCAGAAGGATATAATCAAACCATTCAAAGAGCATTGATTACATACATCCCTCCCCAAGAAACCTCTTGGAAATAATAATAAGCAATTATGAATTCCTCTTTCATGTAGCTGGGGAAATGGCAATTTGAAGGGATGTAGACCCACCATGGAAAATGTTTTCATAAGAAGATCTATTGAAGATATATTGATCGAGAAATGGTCCTCAACTCATTTATAGACAATGATTAGTTTAAATAACACATGTTATCTTATTAAATGGGTTTATTGTTTACATTTAATTTGTAATTTTTAAAATATTTATAAATTTAAATATATTGATTCATATGTTATCTAGTTTTTTCAAAGCTAAGGAATCACATATGAATTCATATTCTAATATTTTATCTATTGCTTCATTAAAATGATATGAATGAGGTTGAATCAATTAATCTAGTTCTTATGAATAATTCCATTAAGCAACCAAGGCATCTTTTTACACCTGAAGTGTTGAAGATGGTTGAAAGAGAATATATATATAATTTGAAGTCATCAGCATGACACATGTACTTTGGTGTAGAATAGATCTGCTTCATAGCAATAGGATCCAAAAGACTTATGAAATGTGATAGAGACAAAGTGAGATCAAACTTCATGAACTTGTCATATACAAGTCACTAAGAAACCTCTTAGACCAAACCTAAATTTCCAACCTTGTGAAGAATTTTTTTTTTTTTTTAAAATGCATGGTTAATATTTACAAATGGGAACTAACAATACAACATTAGTCAGGAGCAAATTTGGAGCTCATAGACATAGAACATGGAGAATACACCCTAAATCAAGAATTAACACAATTTTAACATCATAGAGATCATGCCAATATTAGCTTTGGTTGGGGATGCATGTCCATCAAGAGAGTCCATAAAAACTGTAGGATGCAAACAAAAATAAGAATAGAAGAAATAAAACACCATAAAAATAAAATGATGCAAAGTAACACAAATCCACCAATGGATATACCAATGTACCAATAAAAACTAAAGCATAATAAATGAAAGAAGGGAAGATTATAGTACAAATACAAAGTAGAGATGTCACATATTGATGATCAAATCACATAGCCTCTTCAAAAAAATCCTATGACTAAAAGCCATAAGAAAAAAATATTAGTGTTTTCCCCTATCAAATACTTCATTTTTATGAGATTTTGTATATAATACTAAAAAACAATTATACTTATTCTCTTCTACATGTGTAAAAGCTTACTATCATAAGCGAAAAATTAATTAAACAACTGCTCTAAAGTATTCCCATGCCTAAGTGATATGATGTGTCTATATTGAATCTTGTATCCTTGTTGCTATTATATGAGTTAGTGCTATATATTTAACTCATGTACATGCTGATTAGTAATCTAAAAAATATTTGATATGGTTATGTTTGTTATTATTTTTTATTTATGGGTTCTAACTCTTCAAGTCTATTTATCCCATATCCTACGCAAGTTGTCTTCAAAACCTCCTTTACATAACATTACTTACCTTTATAAACATTCTTAATTAAAATTCACGTCAACTATGACATTGCAAGATTAAAATTAAGGTCAACATTGGTTTCTTGGCATGTTTTTGTAATGGCATTAAGTGTTTACCTATAAAGAAGGTTGCACTTTTCTTAAGTGTTTTATTTGAATTTTTTTCAAATTCATAGTTTCTAAATTTGTGTGGATTTACCAAGGCAACCAATATTCATCTTTTGTCTACTAAAATAGTGCATGACATACTAATAAGTACATCATGTGTGGAAGTTTCCAATGATGCCATGATGATGCTTATCTCTACAATTAGATCATATTGAAAGTGGTTCCATATGAAGAAGTATAATGGGTAAGGTTTAGTGGGTCTCTATTGGTTATAAAACTTAAAGCAAATTGTCATTATCTCATTAGTTTTTATACATATATAGATAATTGGACAAACTCTTATAATAATTTATTAATCTATTGAAGGCATTGATCTCTTTTGATCAAGCACAATAATTTAAAGCACATGTCACTCTGCAAAACAATTCTATATATCTAAATATCAAGTTAATGAGCATTTTATCATCTTTATATCTTCTCCAACCCTATCAATTTAATAACATGAAATATCTTGATTGTAGGTTGTGGGTGGCTTTTGACTAACCAAGTTAACTTGTCAAAGAATTTTCAAAGGGACATGCTGCATTCTATGGCCAGCTTATATGTATCAGAATATGGTTGTGTGGATCTTTCACAAGAATTTAAATCCATTGTAACAAATGAAATGGTGCCACGTGGCATCTAATGAAAGAGCTAATTGCAAGACCATTATGATTACGTAGTAATATTTCCTTATTAACTTCATTATGAAATTTTTGTCTTGATTTGGCAAACTTCTATAGATTTAAAAATCAATGTGGTGTTCACTTTACCTTCATTAGATCTTTTTGGTTGTTTATTTCAAAGAAGTGATGGATTTGAGTCATTAAATATGATTAAAGTTTAAATTAGTTAATTGATAATAAAACTATTCAAATTTGAAAAGGAATGCAATGACTATTGAGCATTAATGAAGATCATCATTAATGTATAGTATACAAAACATTAAGTTTTGGTCTAGTAAAATTTAATTGAATACTTATATTTTCATCATGTGAATTAATATCTGACTTGAAAACATGCCCTAGAATTCTTATAGCTAAGTTATCCTGCCTACAATTTATGAATTTCAAGCTTCTGAAGTAAGTTCAAATTCTCTTCTTTATGGCCATATTACTTTAAAATAACTATTTTTTTAAATTCCTCTAAAAAGTAGTGGAGTTCAAGTGACATAATTAAGGTAATCTATTAGTATGAATATAGTTTTTTGGCCATATTATTCCATACATATTATGGTAATTTTATTGTGAAATAGAAATTTTGTCTCTTGTTATAAACCCTCTATCATTGGAATATAACTAATGGCCCCAAGAAGAGTTTCAAATCAAGATAAAACCTCTTTTATTCCTTAGGCAATGAAGAAACATTAAAAAAAAAAATTGAAAAAGGGGAAACATTTTCTAATATTTTTCAGTGTATTAAAGGTAATATCACAAAGCCCATAAACCTTTTTTCCTTGAATTCAATTTATTTTAAGATTATGAAATAAGCAAGTTGAGCCAATCCTAGTCTATAATGCTTGGAGTTTAAATTTGGGAAATGTGGCTATTGGATAATTTCTTTATCCTACACTATAAGTTTTAGAATAGACCTTGAAATGATATGATAAGAAGGCCAAATTAATGAAGGATGTAGAGGGAAAGTACATCTTTGCACTAAGTAAATAAAAAATTCAAAATGTGTTTTGTTTAACACTAGAGGAAAGTGCAAAGTTGAAGTTAAGAAATTATTTTTCAAAAGAAGAAGAATATAATTATATTTCATAATTATATGATATATATGTCATCCCTACTAATGAAAATGAGCTTCTAGATCCATATAAATTTCAACCTTATTTTAGGACGCTTTCTAAGTTTTCAACTAGGTCATAAAGTAGTATGCTAGTATGTTGGCATTTGTTTGTGAAAATAAAAAAATATACCAAAGCATATTATATGATTATGGGGATTATTGTTAGATAATAATATTTATTAGAGGACCATCACACTTATTTATAAGCATTCCTAATAAAATTAATAAAGCTCTATTATAATAATGAGGTTCAACCTTATCATAAAAACTATGGAATTGGCCATATTAAATTAGAGGTTATTTATAAAATGTTTATTTATGAATGTGAATTAACTTATTATTTAACTTAAATAAACTTATTTGTTTATATGGCAAAAAGTCACCAACCTCATGTGAAAGGTTGAGAAATATATCAACCAAAATATTTCAAGTTCGCCTTGAATAAGGGATAACATATTCGATATGAATTGAATTATTTAAATATAGCATTGGATATATGAGTGATAGAATTGGCATAGCTACAAGAGGTAGTAAATAATTGAAAGAAGCGGAGGAGAGATTATGAAAGTTGGTTTCTTGAGTCTAGTTGAAAAATTTTAGAAAATTATTGGGTACAAAAGAATAATGATTTCATGTTGATTTTTACCAAAAGGCTCCCCATGTAAATCTTTATGTGATGTTTTTGATCTTGACCTATATTAGATACAATTTATGTTTTAGATATCTATTTATGTATTTATGTTATCTTTCATGTTTAATGATTAGCTATGTATAGATCATTCTAGTCCCTAATAATTATATTTCAAGAGAGGTTCATTAAATTAATTGAATTTTCAAGAAGATGAATCCTCCTAAGGGATTGAAGAGGTGTTGAATTATATGCTCTAGTAGGTGAATGTGATGAAAAATTGAGGGTGAAATTGATTTATTGGGATAAGCCCAATTATGAGGGAATTATTTCATTAGAATAACACGATAGTCTATCCATAAGGATCTACAATATGATCACTCATCTTAGAATCTTTTAGGATTATTTTGTGATACAATTATTAAAGATACTCATGGGAGAAATAAATCCTAAACTAAAAAGGGCTTAAGTGACCACTTTTTTTAAATCAATAAATATTGACCTTGGACATGAAATTGAGGATAGTTACACTCAAAATTTTGAGATGCAAAAACAAGGATCGAAGTGCTCGAGTCTACTTTCTAAACTACTAATTTATTTTCAAAATGGTTGAGATTAAGGGGTTCAAAAGAGGGACGTAAAAATTGGTGTTGTTTTTGTCGGAAAAACATAACATAGTATTTTTTTTAAAATCGCCTAGGTGAGAAATTAGCTAATAGTATGTAGTTGATGCACAATTTTTCTGTCATTTTTTAATGAATATGTTTGGATTTTTACTAATTTTCTAAGTGGGCATTTCCTAAAAAATATAATTTCAATCATGCTACCCTACAAATTTTGGAAACTAATTGATTTTAAAAAAAAAAAAAATTGTATAATGGAGTCTAGTTTCTAAAAATGTAATTTATTTGAAATTTTGATGAATGGTTAATTTATAACAAAAAAATACCAAACACTACTTTTTGCCAATAAATAGACACACAAACAAAAGAAATTATAGATGAAAGGCTTAACATTGTCAAAAAGTTAAAAAAATTACATCGTTGGATAGCTAAGAGAGAACCTAACATTACCAAGGTGTTCGATTTGTTTGACATTGAAACACGTGCAATCCTGATGGTGAGCACAAACTCGATTATGTGAAATATTATAAAAATTGCAAAAAAAATCTCTAGTCATTGGGAAGGCCCTCCAAGCCTTTGGGTTGGTATTCCAAGGAAAATACCAAACCTAAGGATTTGGGATTCCCAAAACAAGTTATAACACACGCGTGTTATATCTTAGTTTTGACATGGATTTTTCATTTTGTGAATGCATTGACAAAATGCAAGCGCGTTATAACATGCTCGCATTTTGATCTACATTGAATTTATTTTTCTTCTCTTTTTTTTCTTTCTTCTCATTATCTTTGAGGGAAACTATATACATGAAATAAACATTTAAGTATAAGTTGACATTTACATATAGACGTTTACTTTCTTATACTTTAAGTTATATTTCATGTATATAATTTTAGGATGTTTGAGAGTGATTTCAGATCTCTAGGAGTTATAATGCAAATTCTAGTTTTTGAAAGATCTCACAAATTTCAGACTTAGACAAATTTTAGTAATCAAGAGGTCAAATTTAAGTAATCAGCAAGTTGTATTATTTCTCTCTCTATCTCATTCATTTTTTATCCCTTACACTCTAGACCTCTCTCTCACTATCTCCATCCCTCTCTCTCTCTCTCTCCTTTTCCCTCTAATTCTCTCTATCTCCCTTCTCTC